>JANHZU010003157.1:146876-160540 GCA_032468055.1 Acrochordus granulatus | reverse complement strand
AGGTTTGGCACAAAGTTTCCTTGTCTCGTGAGTCGCGGCTCGTCTAGCGGAATATTTTTTGATTAAATTTTTTGCTCGTCCTACGAGTTTCTCGTCTTGTGAGTTACTCATCTTGTGAGGTACCACTGTATACACACACACACACACCAAATTATTTATTATATATATATACCGAATACATAATTTCTTTGTTGGTCTATTGAATTTAAAAAAAGATTAGAGATGGAAGACTCTCCTCAATAACACTGTTACTATCACCATTCCTCCTGCTCCTCCTCCTTCCTAATATCTCAAGATTGCCATGAATTTAATCTTATTTTAGTGAACATAAATAATTAACACATGAAATATAACTTGCACGTCTGGATGGTTTACTAATAATTAACTATTATCAGTAATGATATCATTTTAAATGTCTTTGATACAAATTGAAGCAAGGAAAGAAGAGCATTGACACTTTTGACCATGGACGGTCAAGAAAACAAATCATTGGATTGTTGAACTATCAGTTCAGAGTTTTTACTTGAGGTACAAATATCCAGACTCAAATTATTCTATTCCAGACACAGTATGCAAAGATCCAGCTTTCTGGAGAAGGCTCTAATGTTATTTATTAATGTTGGGAGAGATGGAAGGGATGAGAGGAAGAGGTAGATCAGCAGCATGTGAATAGACTCGGTTACCACAGCAATAAGGACACTGTTGGAAAAGTTGAAGGACCAGATTAGGGACAGATCAACATGTAGGAAATCTATCTATGTGATTGCTAAGAGTCAACAATGATTTGATGGAATATAATCATCACGGTCATCATCTTGAAATTAAAAAGTATTACGTAGATTCATTTTGTGCACTAGCTGTGCCCATTCCTCGATTCGGGGGGGACGGGTTTGCTCATTGTCACTCAAGTCCTGGTCACTTCCTGGTTGGACTACTGCAACCTATTCTCTATGGGGCTGTCCTTGAAGTTATAATTGGTCAAGAATGTGGCAGTGTGTGGAGTGCTGTGCACCTTATAATTTGCTCAAATTGCAAATCTGTTGCACATGTTGCAAAGGCTCCCAGTGTCTTTCCAGATGCAGTTCTGTGCACTGGTTATCATCTTTTAAAACTTACATGGCACAGGGCCAGATTATTTGTGAAGAGCCAATATTGTCTGAAAACATTTCCGTGGTCATGTGACCAGCATGATTATACACCAAGGGACATGGAACACTGTTACTTTCCCACCAATTTAGGCACTACCTATTTATTGACTTGCATTTTGCATGCTTTTTAACTGCTAGGTTGGTAGGAGCTGTGGAAATAATGGGAGCTCACATGGCATCTGGATCTCGAATTCAGGCTGTTGACTTTTCAGCCAACATACCCAGCATCTTAGAAGCACCTTTTATTACGCCTTGTACTGTTTACCCCATTCACTAAGTTTTTTTTAAAAAAACTCATAAGTCTTTTGTTTGCAAGCTTCCTTTGTTTTGTAACCTTTTTTCCTTCCAAAAAAAGTTATTTTAAGGAAACAAAAATAATTGCACAGCATATGTATCATTTTTATCAATATCAGATCATCTTACACAGAAGTACAGTAGTAATGAAAGTGGGTTAAAATTTTTAGATTCTAGAGGAAAGGATTTTAATTGGCATCCATTCTCACTGCTTGAACAAAACTTTAGAACAAAAGAGACAAGGCTATACTGGATATGTATTTTTCAAAACATTCAGAATGTTTCAGGAATAATTATTTGTTAATAAAGAATACATAAGGAAAAGACAGAGAGGTCTAGCTTCTACAGTTAATAATAAAGACCTGATGTTTATTAACTTTTAGTTTGAGTAACTGTGATTTCCTCTGTCTTCTGCTTCCATGTCCTTTTACAAAACCTTTAGCAGTGTTAACACTGCTTTCTGCAATTCAAAAACAAGCTTTCTATCAAAAGTAAATGACCAGAATATTTATAGCAACATGGAGATATATAAAAAATAATTTATATGGTCAATTTGGTCCTTTCGAAGGGAGACTGTACTCTGTAGATTTCAATTTAATTTTTACATTATAACATACATTTATTTATACATACATTCTGTAATACACATAACACAAAGCAATGTTTCCCCATGATTCTCTCTTTGTGTATATCTGTAAATATATTTTGTTTATTGTTCCATCATTATATGTCAAGATTTCTACATATACGACATCTATGAATACTATACTAATATCAAGACATGCTTTATTCAAATAACTAAGGCTAACTAATCTAAACACCAACTCTGGTGCTTCAGTTTTTAAATATAAAGACATTTCTTCTATGACAGAATAAATTCACAAGATTAAAATTATTCTGGACAAAACCATTCTTAGTTATTTTTATCCCCCACCTTGCTGGGTTCAGGCCAGTCATCATATACCATAAAAAGGAAATTGTTATTCTCCTTTTCTCTGGAGCAACTTTTTAAAATTTATCCATCTCTAACATCATTCCATCCTGAACTTTTAAAGTATTTCCAAGCTGTCCCTAAAGTGCTTTCTGGTTGCCATGCCTGATAGATATATTACTACTGATAAGCTTTCCATTGTCACTGCTAAAGTCCCTTGACCTCCATGTCAAAAGTTCATTTTGTAAGAAGAATCTGGTGAAAATTTATTGTTATTATTTCCTAATATCTTCCAGGTAAGCTGCTGAGATTTAGTAACACATTCGGGTAAAGCCAAAAACAATCCCAGTATTCCATATTCCTTTTGTATTTCCCATACAGTGTTTCCAGAAATATAATCAAAGGACCTTCAAAACATTAGATTATAATCTCCACTATCCCTACCAACATAGTCATATCTCATGTGGCTTGGGGATGATGTGTATTATAATCCAACATTTCAGGAAGACAACTGAATGAGAAAAGCTGCTGTAGAATGTATTTATTATTTACAAATCATAAATGTTAAGGAAAGCAACATACATGAGGACTATACTTTGGGATACATCCCTGAAGTGGTAAGTTTCTCATATAATATATTCAAGCAGTGTCTTCCAGACTGTCAACTTCAATTTCTGTGGGGTCTGATTCTGTCAAGTAACACACTTATGCTAAAATATTTTTGATGCTGGCATAATAACTATCACTGAAGTACACCAAGCATGACAGGGAAAGAGTAAAAATATTGTGTCCCGCTTGAAACTGTGGTTTGAAAAAAGAGTTCTAACAACTCATGGATGTTGTAGTAAGACAGCCTCGTACAACCTTAGAGGCACATGCCCTCTTCCAGCATGAAACTGGGCAGAAAAGAAAAATGAAATTAAACAGCTAAAGAAATGCCAGAGCATTTTATGGTCACCCAGTATTGTTTATTATTTATAAGACTTATAAAGCACCTCAATTTAGAGGCTTTAGGTGCTGTACACAATCAAAGCACAATATAATAAAACAATGAAATTCTAATATCATAGATCTTTTTCTCGCAGTCTAATCTCCAAATCCTTCTGGAAAAGTTGGATTTTAACTATAGTTTGAAAAACCGAGTGAAGGCTATTCTGGTTTCAAGGAGGAGCTGTTTCAAAATCGGGAAGTAGCACTGAGAACACCTGCCTTCCAAAATGTGTTTTTTTAACATAAATCCTTAATATATTGGCTTTTATTTGATTTGTCAAACTAGAATAAAATTTTTGTATTAGACAGAAATTTTTCCTAATTCTTCATTGACTTTTGATTCATATTATACTGACATCTTTTATCAACTTCTGAAGAGTTCTTTTAATAATGCTTTTGAATCTTAAATTGATACAAGATACCATAATATGAAAGACCAAATGAAAGCCACCTTGACATTTTTATTCAATTTCCTTCTGCCTGTAAAACTCTTTTTTACTTTTTACTGACTATTCTTGATTGTATTTTAAAATAACTAAAAATAAAATAAATCAAAATAAGAGAGAGAGTGAATTCCTCCCTTCATTGCCAGTCCCTTCATAACTCTTTATAGGAGGAAACCTTTAGTACGTGCTCATTATTTATATGGGTCGGATGAGCAAAATTTGAGACTGATGACTTCTGAGGTATCCAGGCCTTAACCCATATGGGATTTTATAGATAATATCCATTACCTTGCATTATAGATTTGTGAAGTCTATTACAGAACAGTTCAGGAGTTGCTATAGTTTACTTTGGGCTAAAACGGAGACATTTAGTTTATATTTGATATTGGTGTCATCTAACTTTGTATTGATTTTGCAGTTAATCTTTCAATAAAAAAAATGTATCAGGGACTTGATAAACTGCTTTGATTCATCACATAGAACTACAAAACCAATGAACATGTCAGAGTCATGCACTGATATCAGATCATATCCAAAAACACAGCTTGTTAGCCATTTGGTTGTTGTATCGGCTTGCCCTGGATGCTAGTCTTCCAGGAAAAAGAAGGCTGAATCAGGTCTGAATGTATGCATTGCTCACAATCCCTCTGGAGTTTTCTGATAGCAAATCAGCAAAAGGCAAAGACCTAACTTAGAAACAAGGGCTAGCAGGAAGTCCTTAAATACTGTATATGCATGTATATGTGCATATACATATACATAGATACACATAACAGCTGACAAATTCTTTATCTCAGGTTGGCCTACCTACACATCAAGTTCTTCCAAAAAATTAGGATGAAATAATGTATTGACACAGTATATGTGCAGATCCAAGCAGTGTGGCCTTTTGTAATTCACAGATGGAAATTTGTCAGTGTTCAGATTTTCTAAACGCTGTTCAATATTTTTTGATGTGGCTCTCAATGTGCTGATAGCTACTGAGATTATGGTTTATGCCATAATCTTTCAACTTTGATTTTCAGATCTTGATACTTTGTGATCTTCTCCAATTCTTTGTCTTCTATTCTTCTATCCCCTGGTATTGCCCTAGTAATTATCCACACTTCTTGTTTTCCACTACAGTTATATCTGATGTGTTATGAGCCAAGATTTCACCAGTATGTATTCAGAAACTCCACAATATTTTAACCTGCTCATTTTCAACTACTTTTTCAACTATATGTTCCCACCAATTTTTCATTACCAGCACATGATAATTTTTTCAGGATGTTCCAGTGAATCATTTTGGTGATTGAGTTATTATCATCATCAACTTTTTCTTAACTAGTATTTTTTCATCCTTTAATAACCTTTAGCTCATGGCTTTTCTTTCTTTTTCTTTCTTTAGGCATTAACTATTCATACATAGAAGCACATAAAAACCAAAGTCCATCAAGTCTCAGAATTTGCTTCCATCCTGAAGCATATTGGCTGTTGTGTGACTTATTCATGGAAGAAGAACCACACAAATAATAGAAGGCAGAAAAATAATTAGCTGCATTTTTAAAAAAAAATTTGAACTGTATATCTGCTGTGCATCAAAACTTTCTGAAGCACCCAAATGGAACATAAAACAAAAAAAAATAGAAAAACCCTGTAATAACTGAAAAAATAATTTAAATTTTCAACTTTTAAATGACAATCATTCTGAATACATTAGGAGAGTCGTAAGAATCCATTAATAAACACATTGCGAGAAAGCAACCCTTATAATCAGCTCTAGAAGTAAGTTTCAGAGAAAATACAGCATGCTGAGAATTTATCAGTTACCTGGTTCATTATAAACAAAAACTGTTTACTTACAACATTCACAGAAAGTAAGCAGACATAAGCTATATTTATTTCTGACATTCCATCATTAACTTTTTTAAAGACATCCAAAACCTTAGTATAGTAAAATCACTGCAGTAAGGAAAATATTTTCAGTTTTGAAAAGGCAATAAATGATGGGCTGATTAAAGATGATTAATGGGTTTGTGCTTCAATGTTTTCCTTTGTTTCCTTGTTTAAAAAAGTACACACACAATGAAATATATTTATCATGTCAAAAAAATTAGTTTTATGGCATATGAATTTTATAATTGGATGAAAAATAACACTAATGCCACCCAAAGAAAGTTTTTAGCATATAAATCATTTTAGGAACACAGCATTTTAAATATATTAGATCTCCATGACTTCATGGTGAATTTAGTCTCTGATTTTGAAGTGTTTTATCTTTCAATTAGATATTTAGATGAATTAAGAAATAATTTGAAAATTAGATTTGGTATTCTGGGCAGCTGCAACCACAATCCTAGATAGTAAGGGCAGACAAAGGTCGTACTGGTTTACAAAATTAATTGGGAGGAATGTGCAGCCAAGGGCCAGTGTAAATAAGGAAGATAGTATGCAGGTGGATAGCAATGGAATTTCTAGATGAAGTTATATTTTGGAGGTTGGTGGAATTTGGATAGAAAAGTGTCTTTTTAAGTGGTTTAAGCCTAAAATAAGGTTTGTGCAACTTATTAATCATTTCCTGGCTCCCAAAGCAAAAATAACTCCTCCACTTCTCAGGGGGTTGGCCACTCAAAGACATCAGTGTAATTTCTAAGCACTCAGGGAAACTCAAAAATAATTCAATAACCTCATTGAGTATTCATTCCTATTTCTAAATCCCTTTATTCAATAAATATGCAGTGTGATTCTATTCATTTACACGGAAAATTCAGGAACCTAATATTGAAAAGGATATGATTCTAAAAAATTAGTCATTACTTTGTCATAGTTTAACATGCTCAACAAATAATGCAGTCCTATGTATCTTTACCCCAAAGATAAGACTAAGACTGAAGCTCTATGAATAAAATACCTGAGAATAAACTCTATTATGTTTTGTGGCCATTTTGTCATAATGAAACATTTTTTTAAAGATCTAGCCTTCCCATACGTATATCATAATTCTTTGATGCTTCTGGTTTTCCTTTCTGTTTTCATCAGCTGAACAAGAACTTTTGAAAAGTTAATCTTTCAGCAACAAGTGAGAGCCACGTGTCATTGGAGCATCAGTTCTCCAGGGCCAGGATCCAAAGGAATGGCATAAACAAGAGCCAAATACTGTTAAAAAGAAATAGAAAAGAAAATGGAAAGAAAGGAAATTGCAAGGAATGAAGTATAAGAAACTCACCTTCCTCCTCCCAGAGTAGAAAGTTAACAGGCTGTTTGGTTCCAAAACAACCTGCTCAGACTACAATTGAAATACTTTGCTTTAAAAATTCATTGATGTTTGTTTAAAGTGAAGTTAAGGATATGTCAATATGTTTGCTTACCTTAACCTTCTTCAACTTGGTATTAATTGTATTAGAATTTTATTTTATAATTATTGTAAACCACCCCAAATTTTGAAAATTGGATGTAATAAAATGTGTGCATGTGTGTCTATAAATAAATAACATTTTCTGCTCTAAACCAACTATGTTTGCTATTTATGGGCATCATCAGCTCAAAAAGCCTTCTGAGACTACAAAATCAATGGGCCAAAAGCTAGGAGGATGTTTTCAGCTTTCAGAGTTATAATTTTCTTGATGAAAAGATTATTATAAATTAACCAATTAATATATTTTCATTTCCATTGGATTTAAGGCTTCAAATCTACATAAGATCCACATGTGAATAATTTTTCTACTTAGAATTACTATATACTGTATCTTACTTTATAAAAAAAATCCTCTGAATGATGAAAGTGCCCTCAGAGACCCTTCAAAGCTGACAGGAAATAAAGAAAAAATGAAGTAAAGGCCACAGTGAAGTAGCACATGGACAGTTTAAAACATGGAATCCATTTTGCTTGAATTGAGAAAATAATGTGCTAAGATAAAATTACATCAGGTAGCAAGTGTTGATGTCCTTAAAGTTTTAATGTGGGGCAAGTGAAGAAATGCAACTGATGGATTCTTCTGACTTTATTTCCCCTTCCACTGTTACCCAGGTGATCTATGAGTCCAACATGCAACACTTCAATATTGACTCAAAGTTTTATTTAAAAAGAACCAAAAGGACCCAGAGCAGGTACAGTACTTGAATTTTTCTAATGTTCTGTGTCTTAATTATTTTACCTGAATTAACAAGAGTTTGTTTCTTTATTATACTTTATCATTTGAAGGCAACCCAACTCTAGAATGACTGTGGATAACTTACAATTTAAAAACAGGAAAAATAGAGGAAAAATCTGAAGCCTCTGGATAATAATATCCTAAGTGGGGGGGATACTAACAGTATTCTACATTTACTCTATTCCAAGACATGGAAGGACAGCCACATCTTTAAAGACTTCTAGAACATCATTAAGGGGAAGAGAGTCACGTATCTCTGAGCAAATATCATTCTAGAGAGCATGACAGATTTCCTGGTATTTTTTAACTGAAGGAATCTGAAGCAAACCAACTTTGCTCATTCTTACCTGATAGGTATAAACTATGGGAAACAGGTGGTCCCTCCAGTAACTAGGGCCTATGCTATGAAGAACTTTATAGATGATAACCCATACCTTGAATTGCATTTGGAAACTTACTGGATATCAGTGCAGCTTGTGGAGCAGTGGTGTCACATGGGCATACCAAGATATGTTCAGCATTGCCTGCGCTGCTGCACACTGGACCAGCTATAGTTCCAAGTGATCTTCAAGTACAACACATGTAGGGTGCATTGTAATAATCTATCTATGAGATGACTAGGATGTGAAGAATTATTATTATAAATAATATAATATTCATTATGAAATAATGAATTGAGTTGAATTGAATTGAGAAAATAATGTGCTAAGATAAAATTACATCAGGTAGCAAGTGTTGATGTCCTTAAAGTTTTAATGTGGGGCAAGTGAAGAAATGCAACTGATGGATTCTTCTGACTTTATTTCCCCTTCCACTGTTACCCAGGTGATCTATGAGTCCAACATGCAACACTTCAATATTGACTCAAATGCTTTTAATTAATTAAAAGCATTTCATTAATGCTTTGAAGCATTAATGAAAAAGTATTGTTGTGAATTTAATCATATTTTTCCATTAAAAATTAGCACCCAGGCAGCAAACTAAGGGAGGATATTGATACATTGCATATAATCTTTCACACAATTAAAATATTAATCATTGGTGATTTTATGCAAATTGTGATCATTTTTCATTTTTTTGGAACAATTCATTCTTGGTAGATAAGAAGCAGGAAATTAATTCATAAATTCTGTATCAAAAGTATCAAAGTATGAAGATGAATACATGCTGTTATTTTATGCAGTGTGCTACTGTCAGGAAACTTTACAAAATTATTTGAATTATTTGTGGTCCTTGGCATTGTGGCCATCATACTTAAATAAGCATTTCACTGCAGCCTAGAAAACATATATCTCTAACCTCAAAACCCACATATCTCTGTCATTTTTACAATGCCATGAAGATAATTTCTAAATATTTCAGAATGTCTAAAACCATATACAAGTGGCAAATGATGCAAAGTGGTAGAATTGGAAAATATACATGGAATAGATGTATGAACTTATGGCATGTTAACAAATGAAATAAGAATCAAGAAGACACAAAGGAATATACAATACTGTGTATGCTTTTCTGTATTTCAGAGAGGAATAAGCATGTGCATGCACAGCCATGGGTTATGTAAGAATAGTGACATTTTGCAGCAGTTAAGAGGATCTATCATAGGAACAATTCCTGCCACAATATGATTACACATGTTGCTGGAGATTCACATTACCATGGTTTTGTATTGGCACAAAATTTTATCTTCAGGCTTGTAGCATTGAAACTTAAGAGCACATTATCCTTTCAAATCTAACTTAGTCCTTGAAGGGAAAATAAAATACTAGGAGATGTTATATGTACAATAATAATATGCTTCCTTGCTACCAACATAATTACAGTAAAACCCTTCCTTTCTAGAGAAAAATGAATGGAGGTGAGTTGGGTGTCAAGAAGAAAGCTGATCCAGACCATGTCTGGCACACCAATAGTACCAGAAGTTCTGGAGTTTGACCTTTGCCACCTTTTCATAAAAAATAATATAAATTGTCTTTAGCAGAATTCAGTTTAAATTTATGGGTGTGTGAAAGGATATGGAAGCAATAAAATCAAGAATAAATTGATGATGGATGAATGGACTTAATATAAAAGAAGAGAAAAGTAAGAACTTTAAAGACTAAAAGGTAAGATATGAAGTGATCTACAGATGTGAAAAAACAAAGATGGTTTGTAAGGGTAGAGGGAAGAGATATATCAAGTAAGCTTGGCGTAAACAAGGTTTAGCTACATTTTCTTTCCTGTTTATTATCTCATGCCTTTAAATTCTTTTGCTTAATTTTGCTTAATTTGCTTAATCCTTATCTGTGATTTACTAACTGCTCTTACCCCAAAATGGTGAGATAGGTATGTAAATGTATAATGATCCACATATATCCTAATAATGAAACAAATGAATAAAAGCAATTAATGTTCGAAAAGGTAAGTTTATTTTTTGTTTTAACCACATATTCACGATAACACATAGAGAAATAAGAATATGCCTCTTGAGTACGAAAAGAGCATAGCATTTTTTACCTCTGGAAAGCATCACTGCAATGTTCTAAAGCAAGATAGTAGTGAGATGAATGAATTGGTATTCTTGTGTATTTAAATGAGATTTATCTCCTTCACTTATTCTCATGAAAATATCCCCACAGCAACCTCTTTTAGTTTTTAGATCAGCTATTTATGCAGTATAGGTAATGATATCTCTAACAAAGGCCCGGAGAAAATTAATAAGTCAGTCAGCCTCCCTTCTCTAGAGTCACAGAATCATCAATAATTCAGCAAACGTTGTATTTAACATCACATTTAGGTAACTGGGCGCATTCAGCTGAAAGAAACAGCCTTGATGTTGGAAAGGACTGCACCAAGTCTGTATCCTTCAGCTGAATGTGCCAAATTATATAAGTTCTGATTGTGAAACTGCCAGTTCTGCAGCAACTTTTTTTAAATGGTGCTGCCTAAACTAGTTTACTTATTTCTGGAAATGCAGCATTGTGGAAAAAAAGTATGACGTATGTGCAGGATCGGATACTGTTTCTGTTGCAATGTGGATGCAGCTCAGTGGAGTACAGCAGGCGTTTTGCTATTTAGGATATTTAACAAGTAGAGCCAATTATGGCTTACAAGATCACCCTATATTCATTACATTTAGACTTCAATCTCAAATACATGTAAGAGACACAGGAACTGAATTGAGATTTGTTTCCAGATGAACAAGCAGAATTTTGCAATCTTAGTTTCATGTAGAAGAAATATAGTATATCCAGGCAGACAGATAATAACAAGTTTTAAGGACATTCTGCAGCTTGTCCTTTCATATTTTTGCATATATTTCATCATCGTAGTAGTGCTTTATTCTGAGTTGTGTTTTTTACAGATGCAAACCAACCTAACTTAAGAAGCTCCTTCATCTCTCAATCTCCAAAGTAAAACAAAATTGAAATCCAAAACACAGATCTCTTGAGTTATGTCATATGGTTTTCCGTAGTCTCCTATTTAATTAAATTAACAGCTATTCTGAAGGAAGTAGTCTGACAATAACTGTCTTAATTTATGTATCTTTTTTTTCATGAAAACATGTCCATGATGGATGAGAACCATAAACTAAATGCAAAAAAGAGTATTGTGTAAGAGCAGAAAAAACAAAACATAAGCTAATTAAAATGAATAGAATTTCTCTTAAAAGACACAGTGAAAAAATATCAGCCGTAAAGGTAAAGAATCTGTTTAAACTATTTCTTTCTGAAAAGGGAACTAACATAGGATATGTGTGCTAGTATTTGTTGCTTTAATATTTTGCATGTTATATTTACACTTCAGAAATGTATAAGAAATGATCGGGGTTCTGAAAATAATGGGTAGAAGTTTAATTTTTCAACAAGGAAGCCTCTGGTGACCAGCGAACAATAGTGTAGACTCTCTGGAAATCCCATTAGCTTTCAGTCATAAAATAGGAATAGCATATGTAATATTTATATGCAATGCATGTTGTTATTCTTGTATGTATTACACACTGGGAGACTACACTCAGTCCTTGCCTTCCTCTTGCATACCCATCCTAGATTTCCAAGCCAATTCTGGAGCCAAGAAAGATGACCTTTCCTAATTTTATGTGAGAGGAGTGCTTTCAGAGAGAGAAAAAAACTCTAGAAGATTGGGAGAAAGGGCTTTTTTCCCAATTCTCCTGCAGAACTATCAAAACAATAACGCTTTACAGCAAGTGTCCTAAACTGAGTTGCTATAATGCTGTGGTCAAAGGCCACAGTGGGAAAGTATGTGCTTTGCCTGCAAACAACCTTAAGTTTGATTCCTCCATTGTCAAATAAAGCCAAGAAAGGCTCCTGTATGAAACCCAAGAGAAACAGCTCTAATCAATAGAGCAAACAGGACAAAACCAGATTGATCACTGATCTGATTCAGAATAAGGCAGCTGATGCTTATGCCTCTAAGAATCCTATAGTCATCATTGACTACTAAAGGCCACGTAGTCCTTAAGGGTAAAAGTTTTGCTGAGACAGTGAAGTTCTCACTCCTTGTGAACAGTTTTGTCAGACAGGATGTAATTAATTCGTAAAACATTTAAACACCTTTGTATTTTGTATTTTAGGAAGAAAAATACATCCAATAAATCATAATATGAATTAAAATATAGCAACCTTAAAATGCAAATTAAAATATAGCATCAGGCAAGAGTGTTTCTATTCAGAACTAGTTAAACCCTAAGGAAAGAATTCAGCAATTGGGTCTCTTTACTTTGGAAAAAAAAATAGGGTTATGGGAGGATGTTTCTTTTTCTCACAGATTATCCACAGAAACAAAGGCAGGGAGATTCTGATCCAACAGAAGAAGAAAAAATTTCAATCAATGAGTAGTCTGCAGAATTCACTGCCCCAAAGTGAAATAATGGCAGCCAATTTGGTTTAGGTTTTGAAGTGGGCAGGTTCACGAAGGAGCATCAGGCTATCACTAGCTAAAATATTGAAGGTTGTTCACTGCTTTACAGGGAAAGGCTTTAAATATTGGTTGCTGGCTAGCAATAATGGAAGGGATGGAGAAGAACTATCAGTCTTGAAACCCAACATATAGTATGAACTTCTTGAATAGTGTTGGCAACTCTCTGACAAGAATGCTGGACCTACGGCCTGATCCTGCCAGATTTTTCTTTCTCATGTTAAAGCTTTTTAAATGCCAATTAAAAATCTGCAAGACCACATGCTTCTTTAAAATAGACTGTTATAACCTCCCATCCATGTCCAGTCCATGGGAACTTTGCTAGCATTCTTAGAATGCTTTAAAGTTTAAAATACTTGAAAAAAATTAGTTTCTTCAGCTTTTACTTTCATTCAAGGCCTCTTAATCATATTAGCTCAGAGGTTTGCTGGAAACTTATCATAATTCTTTAAGGACATAAGATAAAGTAAGCTGTACTGCAGTATAGTAAACTCTCTTCTTCTCTAGCATCCATATTCCAATCAGATACTTATGAGATTCTTACTCTTCCTCCAACTGCTGATCCCCACTGACAGATATGGGGAAGTATACAGTCTCTAGTACTGGAGGTAATATTTAGCCATCAAGTCCAAAAGCCATTAATAGTATCGTCTTCAACAAATGAATATTACTGCTCTTAACTATACCTCTTAACTATACTTCTTAACTAATATTCATAGAATATTACTGCTCTTAACTATACTTCTGGGTTGTAAATTTGACAGGATCTGCCAAATTTGATCCTTTTCTTCTCATTTCCTATAAG
>JANHZU010003157.1:136469-146776 GCA_032468055.1 Acrochordus granulatus | reverse complement strand
CATTTAAGTTGCCTTGGGTCCATTCAATAATTTGTCCAATTGAATTAGTAAATATTTCTTAAAGATTTTGCTATAGTTTTCAATCCCATTGATACTAATGTTAAATGAAAAGTTTTCATTTACTCCTCAAACAACAGTATCACATTCAGGAGGAGCCACATTACAGTGGCATTAGCAGTTCCACCTAAGAAAGTACAACACTACCAAGAACTAATGAAGGAAAATCGACAGAAATAAAGATCTTGGAATCCACAGCTACTCAGCCATGCAGGGAGCTCATCCCATCCAAATCACAATAGCCTCCATGCATGAGGACAAAATTTTGATAGTATCATCCAATTGTCTGGGGACTGAGATTTACAACTGGGTATCATCTGGTTATTAATTATACACCATTGCCATTGGATGAGAGGTTTCATGTACTAGTTAAGCAAGAGTTAAATAGAAGTGAAGCTCAAACTCTGAAGAACTTATGAAGAATTAAGTGGAGGATTTATTTGGATGAGTCATATTTAACTTTAAAGGATTGATAAATATTTAGCATTTGGAAGATAAGTTAAAATTATACTAAAATTATACTTAGCAGGATTGGATTTTTCTATTCAGGAATTTGAAACCACCATATAAAATCAAAGTCAATATATGCTACATATTTATGCTTTCAATTTTAACAAACAGGATTTAAAAATAATTAAAACTTTGTTTATCATAAAAGCAAAACAAATAAATGAATAACTAATTTAATAAATATATCCTGCAATAAAAGGTTTTGAAGATAATGGTTCTTTTCCTCACATGTTCCAATGCCTCTGTTTTGCTTTCCCAGTCTCTGCATTTGCTAGCAGCACTTATTACAACATTATATTCTAAGCCTTAGATATAAACAGTATAATCCCCAAGGAACAAATACTGGTTTTGCTCTACGGATTAGCTGGAAAGTATGCTGGGATTTGAACAGATGCCCTCCACAAATATTTAACTTCCATGATATAATTAGCAAAGTAAAAGTTTGATCTGTTCCTAAAAGTTACATTTTGTTTGGAGGAATTGTGCATGGGGACAAGACCAAACTGCATTTTAAATTTTTAAAGAATGTGTATTTCCATTATGAAATAGCTCCAAACTTCTTTAAAGCAGAGTTAGACAGGATTGAAAACCACATTTCTCATAATTTGGAAGTGGGGAAGAGATTAAAACAATAGTTTAAGATGTTAAAAATGGGATGAGAGTTAAACAGAAACTGTTTAATATGTGTTTAAATGAGAAACACCCACATCCTCCCCAAAACCTCACGTCAGCCTACATATATGGGCAGAGTTTCATGGTATCTTTTGAGCTGGTAATTCCCAAGGAAATGGATAGGGTTCTCTGTATTGTCAATTCAATCACCCCTCCAAGGTCATAATAGTGACTAGAGAGGAAACCTACAATTTGGTCCAGACTGTGATGTTGGTCTCTCTGAAGAAGAACCAGAGTAGTAAGGATGCTTGTGTAGAAACCAGGAGACTGTGTGTATTAGGCCTCCCTTAGGTATGAAAGCCAGCTGAGTGACTCTGGGCCAGTTATTCTTTCTCTCTATCTATCCAACCCACCTCACAAGATTGTTGTTGTGAGGAAAATAGGAGGCTGGAGTATGTTTGCTGCCTTATGTTATATATTTAAAAAAAAACTAGAGGAAGGAAGGGGTGGAAAATTTTTCTTTTTGGGGAAGGTTGTTGCAAAGGTAATCAGCTGATGACAGGAATTTTGAGAAAATGGATTGTAAGAGTTTCAAGTCAGGATTTAGAACTGGACAATCTTGGTTGAACATGCTGATGACTTCTGTCAGAGCCAGAATGGAGATTGTGCATCCAAACTTTTTTCCTGATCACTCAGGAACTTTCAGTTCGATCAACTATGGTGTCATTCTGAGATGGGGTTGGAGATTGGGGGCAGCATTTTACAGTGCTTCTCTTCCTTTCTCAAGTTGGCTAATTCCAATTGGTGTTGGTTGGGGAAAGAGAGATGGCTCCCTAGGTCCTTCCTGAATAAGGTGCCATAGAGTTCTACATTCTCTCTCCTCCTTTCCAAACATCTACCTGAAACTGCTGGATCATCCACCAGTTTGGGGTATACTGATGATATCCAAATATAGCTTTCAATCCTGGGCTAGCCAAGGAAGGCTGATAAGATTCTGTCCCAAAGCCTAGAAGCTGTAGAGTTTTGGACAGGGAGGAATTGTTTCCAACTTATTCCTACTAAGATCAAGTGGCTTTTGATGATTGAACTCCCAGATCTGAAATATTCCATCTTTGACTTTAGATGGTGTTGTACTTCCCCCTTCAAGATTGATGCACAATCTGGAGATCTTCCTGGACTCAAAGCTCCCATTGAAAAGCAAGTGGCAGTCTGGTCAAGAAGACCTTTGCACCATTTCATATAATCCACCTAGATTGGGGATTCTTTCAGTCACTCATGCCCTGGTCAGGTCATGGCTTGACTACTGCAATAATGCAATACACTTTATATTGACTGTTATTCAGAAGAGTGATGAAGACTAGCTCTTCATCAGGCCTTTGGCGAGGAAGAGTGATAACCATGATAAACCACTTGGTTTATCATGCTTGCTATTGTTTTCTCTTATTGGTTTTATGGTAATTTCTTTGACTGTTGTGAGCTGCCCAGAGTCATTGGGAGTCAAGCAGCATTTTAATTTAATAATAATTTGCAAATAGAATAGAACTGCAAATAGAAATAGAATGACTCTTGCAACAGAAAGCAAAGATAGTACCAATAGTAATATATACCAATAGCTATAAGTGCCTTCGGTTCAATCTTAAAACAAGTGGTGTATCACTTGAACAATATTGACCATCATCATCAGTCAATTTCACCATCAGTCAGTTTCAAAAGTCAGCTTTACATTACATTACAGCTGACAACCTGTGATGATTAACACCATCAAACAAAAACATCTACCTATTCCAGGTCCTCGGGAAGGACTTGATAGGTTGATAAAAATGCCAAATCCAGTCTCAACATCTGGCTGACTATGCAGTGAACCATAATAATAAGATGTAACCCCAGCTTCTCTGTGTCCCTCAAATTCAAGCTCTTGTTAAATGCAGGGACTGGTTATGAAAAGTTTGCTCAGACATATTTTTAGGCAGGGGCTGCAATCTTATTGCTATAGCTAAGGAGATGTGGCCATTTAAGCTGCATTGTTGGAACATAGTTAGTTTTCCCCACTAAATTTGACTAGTATGCTCAAATGTTATTATTTAAAATCATGAATATGAAAAATGCATTTCAATAATATGTTTTGTTTACCCTTTAAAAAAAGACCAAACAAGTTAACCATGTCATGATTGACAGCTGAATCTTCAGAACTAAAACAATTACTTGTTTGAAAGAAATCTGAACAAAACCATTTGCATTGACATTTAACTCATTTCTATGGTTACTTGCTTTTTTAAAAAAATACATCAACTCTTTAATCTGACAGTGGCCGTTTTAATATATAAACCTCTCCTTATAAAATCAGAAATAGTTGTTTTTCGTATCAATATGTTTCTAACAAAGATGGAATGGAGGTTTTAAATGTCACAGCTTACTGTGTGAGATTGGGCATATTTTGCTACAGGATTTGCATTTTATGAGTCAATACTACAGTGGTAAGCATAGCCACTAGCCGCCTTTGGGATTAAACAGAACAATATGCTTGATTTCTTTAACTAGAATATTGCTGAAGCAAATGTACATTTATGTTGCTTTAGGCACAGACGGGCTTCTTACCACTTTACGAAGACCCACATTCTCAGCATATTCCTGAATACCTCAGCTGTATGAGTCAAATGAATTTTCCATTTGAAACACCATTATAGAAAGTGCGTTAAAGAGGAAGGTCATTCTAAAACTAAACCATTGAGTCAAATCTGTCAAAATCAGAGTCAGAGGCAAATAAAATTTAAGCACTCTGACCCAACTACAGTGCAGCAAAAGTAACATTTTTATGATGAGATTTTTTTAATAGAAATTGCTTCAAAATTTGTTTGTTGTTAATGAATAATATATATACAAAATATTTTTTCTATCATTTTGGTTAACTTCCACCTAGCTGGTACACTATTTCTGCTAACACTGTTACACCAGTTACGTCCCCTCCTAGACCAGAGTTTCCTTCACTCAGTCACTCATGTCCTCCTCATCTCGTCTTTGGATTACTGCAATGTGCTCCACATGGGGCTACCCTTGAAGACATCTGGAGATTGCAGCTGGTGCAGAATGCGGCTGTGTGGATGATTGTTGGGGCCAAAAGAATGGCCCATGTAGCATCTTTGTTCTGTGAGTTGCATTGGCTGCCAGTCTGCTTCCAGGTGCAATTCAAGGTGTTGGTTTTGACCTTTAAAGCCTTTCATGGCATGGGACCAGGTTACCTGAGGAACCGTCTCACTCCAACGGGGATGTCCCACCCCACCAGATCCAGCGGAAGAGACCTGCTCCAGATCCCATCAGCCAAGGAATTTCAGCTATTGGGATCTAGAAGAAGAGCTTCTTTGGTTGCAGCTCCTGCCTTGTGGAACATCTTGACCCAGATGTGAAGTCCATGCCCACCCTTACAACCTTCAGGAAGAGCTTTAAGATCTGGCTGTGCCAGCTGGCATAGGGCTCTGATGGAGATACTTCATCTTGGAAATGGTTAGTGATTTAGTATTCACCTCTCCCTATATATATATATATATATCAAAATGACTCTTGGCGGCTTACAATAAAAACATAATAAAAACAGAAGTAAAAACAAGTAAAAATCATTAAAAACAAACAAACTGGGCAGAGAGGGAATATATATATATGTTTTTATTGTAAGCCGCCAAGAGTCATTTTGATTTCAGCAGCATATAAATTTAACAAATAAATTAGCACTGTATGCCTGCATTAAATCTCCCATGCACAGGATATGTTGTACTTTTTCCTATTCACTAACCATCTGTATAAATAGAAGAATCAAAGTTCAAGTTTAAAAAATTATTTAGAGATACATTTGAAATTGATCCAATATCCTTTACAAAAAAAATGAAACATCTTTGGGAGAACCAGTTGGGAGCAGAGGAGTGGAGAATTGCTTGGTTTTTTTTGTTCTTATTTTCAGACAATAGCTGGGCTTCCATGGTTTAACAAAATCATGCTTTGCTTAACTATGGTTTAGGTACAAAGCACATTTGGCTTTCATTATATAATATGCTAAGCCATAATCCATGCTTTTTATGCCACAGTAACAGAACCCAAAACTTGCTTAATGCAGTATGCAACCTCTACCAAATTTCAGTTTAATATTAGCATCCTGTTATTAAAGCTTTCCTTGGGAATTCCAAGTATTGATATCTCCAAGGCCAAAAGCATATTTTATAAATACAGTGGAACCTTACAAGACAAGCATCTCACAAGATGACATTCTCACAAGATGAGCAAAAAAATTAATAAAGTTTATTCAGCTAGATTCACAAGACAAGCAAACTTTGTGTCATAAGTTACGTGTCATCAGTCAGCATGCTCTGTATTTCCCGTTCAGGAAATGCCACGTGGTTTACTCCATTGCCATACAGGTGGCAAGCGTGCATGTATTCTGCCAGCAATGCCACGTGGCTTACTCCACTACTGTGCGTGTGTAGTACTGTGAGCACGTGTGTGTGTGGGAAGCCCCTTGAAGAAGTACAAATGAAAGGCGATTAGAAGAAAGCAATTCAGGTAGGCCTGAGGAAGGAAATCATAGAGAAGCACGAGAGAGGTGTGCGTGCGACTGACCTTTTCAGAATGTATGGCAGGTCAACATCAATGATTTGCACCATCCTGATTATAAGATGAGCACCGTGCGATGAGCTCACATGGGAAATCTCACAACGGAGCCGACGGTTCTCCTCTCTCGCTGAGTAAACAGCATAAATTAAGTGAAAGGCATTCAAGAGAAGGAACTGCCGAGATTCGGACTCCGGATTCTCTCTCCAGGCAGTCCCCTCCCCTTCCCTTGCACCAGCAGGGACTATTCTGAAAGCGCGCATATGCGCGGACACAAAATAAAGCAGAAATTGTCCTTGTTCTTCCCCAAAATAAAGCAGAAATTCCTTCTCATCACCCAAACCCTGCAGCCCAACCCCTGCTATCCATCTCTTCTCCCCTCATAGTACGGAGGAAAGAAACATTTCCAAACCGCCTACAAAAGACGTCCAGAAAGGTGTTGCTGAGGGAAAAGGCAGTTTTGCCTCAGCAGCAGCGGTAGTGGATCCTCCCAGCCAGCAGGGAGAGCCGGACAGCAGCCGGCCTAGCAGCAGCCTCGAAGCAGATCCGTAAGTGCTGGTTAGTTTGTTCTATTTCTGCTTTATATCATGTATTAATTGTTGTTACTTGTTTCAAATGTTAGGGCCAATCATTTCTACATCAAATTCCTGTGAAAATGATTTTTTGGTGAATATTTTGGGGGGCGTGGAACAGATTGTCCTATTCTCCATTGTTTCCTGTGGGAAACCTTGTTTCACTTTAAGAGCATTTCGTGCTAAGAGTGTTCTTCCGGAATGGATTAGTCTCGTCTTGTGAGGCACCATTGGATTTTGTTCATGGAGTGAACAACAGTGCTTTTTCTACAAAGAAGCAATGTGATATAAGGTTGTATTTAAATGATGTATTTAAAACCATTGTTTTTCTGTTCCCTGGAACTTTGGCATGGTTAACTTAATAAAGCTATGAATTCTAAGAAATGCAAAAGCAAACCATTGCTTAAAATAAACCCAGACAATATTGAAATTCACCAAAGAACATCAAAATCCTGACAAACGAGTTTTCCCCTTTAACTAAAACTCAGTAGGAATGAGTCAACCTGACTTTCTGCAGTTATAAATTCTGTTCAGTCAAAATGTTGACACAGAAAAATTCTTAATTTCTTTCCTATCAATATAACTTCTTTTAAGAAATGCAATAGAGGGAGGTTCCTGTGTTCATCTCATTAAAAAAGAATTGTGATTTCCCTTTTTTAATTGGAAGAACAAAGTTGGTGATAATTTGTTGAAATAGCACTGCACAGTTATAAACAGAACCATAAGCCTTTCATTCAATATCTGCTCTATTTTATTTTGGAAACAAAGCATGATTTCAGATGGCATAGAGGAAAAGATGACTACATCTGAATGATGGGCTATTTCATAAAAACACTATGCCATGTGAAGCAGCAACATCTAAAACCTCTCTTACATCATTACATAAATTGTCAAATAGAAGAGTTGATAGGAAGTCTAATTTCCTATGAGGTATAGCACGGTTCTCTTTGTTTCTGGTCAGATGAAGAACTGTAGAGTCAAAGGGGGATATGCAGATGTTTCACAAAGGAGTGAACCAAATCTCTTTGTATTACCTGAAAAATGCACTCTCCCTCCCTCCCTCTCTCTCCAGTATTTTTTCTTATTGCAGCAAATCATCTGGGAAGTGAACTACCACATAAGACTTGGCTTCTTCAATTTGGTACTTTCTAAATACTGTATATTTAGTATAGTGATAGTTTCCAGCCACTATAGCCATATTGTTTGATATATTATGGGAGTTGTTATCCATCAGATCTGGAAAGCAAAGGGTTAAGAAAGGTTGTAGAAGACCATCTCAAATAATACTATAAAATTATGGGAGAATCTTGGTTTTGGAATCAAGCCATTGTCAAAAATATTTTGTTTTGAGGTGCTATTGGTAGCTTCACAAAAATATGTAAAGATATAGAAGAAGAAAATTACATTTTATACTTTCCCCTAAAAACATCATTTTATGGTCTTGAAAAAGCATGAGACAATGGTAGCTTGGACTTGTCTTTTCTCTTTCCTGATTAACAATATGCAGTTGCTTAGAAACACAGTGTGTTTATTGTAAGCTATGTAGATAAGAGGATGTTCTGTCTTACTACTTCTATTCCTCTGAATATAGCTGCATTTGTCATTTCTGTCAAGAACATACTATATGTCATCTTTGATTGTTCATAAGTATGTGCGTATGTTGTGTGCTTCTCAGATTTTTATTGAAAAAATACTATGCACCAACTGCACATAATTCCTGCACAGCTATTTATGATGTCAGAAGTAAAATTAATTTGTAAATTACATAATAAAATCTTCAAAGACAAGGCCTATAATACTTTCTTCTATTTTACAGAGTATTTTACCAGGTAGTTATATTGAGGAGAAGAAAGTACTTTCCTCTTATTAATTTTATTTTCCTAAATTAACATAGTAAGAATTTTTTTCCAGCCCTGGGTATGTTTATTATCTGACTGTCCCAATTTTTTTTAAAAAAAACTAAGACTGCAGTGGTGCTGAATATCACCCTGATACCCCTTTCCCTTCCTGTGGATACTGCTACTTTGATTATAACAAAAAAACAACAAATCAGAGGTAAGTTCTTCCCTGGCCTTCCCAGCCTGATTTGGAGTTGTCAGGTATCCAACTTGATATAGAACTTCCCAAGCGTACCAGAAACATGTTCTTGTTAGCCGCCAAGAGTCTCCAGATTTTGGCGGCACATAAATAAAATAAATAAACAAACAAACAAACAAACCATATACCAGAATATGGTTCTTCATATAAATAAAATAAATAAACAAACCATATACCATAATATGGTTCTTCTGGTATATGGTTCTCCAAAAAAAATTAGTTAAAGACTTGACATCAAATATCTCCTAAAAACTCTTCCCTGTAAATGCTTCAGAGGCAAGGATGGTGTTTGCAGCTTAGGCAAAATAGTTTAGGAAAGCAAACACGGTCATTAAGCAAATGCTGCCATCATTAAATAAACCTGTTTTCTTCGATGGGCATTGTTTGTCAGACACCAGAAGTGCTGGAAGCCAGCAAAAAAACGCAAAAATCGTGGTCATATAACTGCAGGATGCTGCAAATGGCTGTAAATGTGAGACAGTTGCCAAATGCCAAAATGCAGTCATGTTACCCCAGAGGGACTGCAGCTCTCAGAACTCCGAAACTAGGTTGTAAATAGAACTGGGAAGTCCAGTGTACTTCAACAGTCACTAAGCAACTGGTCATTAAGCGAGGACTACCTATTCTACCTAATAGATAATTCTGCATAAAACTATTCTACGTAAGATAGGAAAGATGCCTTTTATTTTCTTTTAGCAATCTTTTCTTTTGTGTTAGCAAAGAGTTAGTAGTCTGGGCAACAAACTCTTTAGTTTGTGGATGAGTTTACTGCAATGAAGCTTTTTGTTTGTTAAAATTTTAAAAACATGGGTAGTTTGAGATAAGAAAACAAAGGAATTAGATCAAACATCTCCATTAAATCATTAGATTTAATGATAACTGAAATCTTCCCTGGATGAAAAAGAACAAAATTAATTATTGCTTGTGACCTCAACAGTCTTTTCTCTTCAATCTTTTCTGCAATCTCTCTTTCTTGCCATTTCCCTGTTACCAGGGAAAAAAATCCATCTTTTGGCATTTCCAAATGTGAAAATCAAACTGAAAATATACAGCAATCTATGGATGCTTGTTGAAAAGCATTATCTTTATAGAGAAGACTTTTTATAGAGAATAGTGAATGCCCAAATTCTATGGAAAGATGTGATAACACCCATCTGTTTTTTTGTGCTGCTTTACTTAATTTTATGGGTACCCTTCTTAAACATACCCGAGGCTAACTTCAGGACTTTAAAAATGGCAGCTTTTATTTATGTCTTTTGTAGTTTGATGAATTTATCAAGCAAGGTCTGTAATATCTATCATTTCCAATAACCTCAGGCTGGTCTAAGCTGTTCCATTGCTGTATGTTACAACAATATGAAATCAGATGAAAGTGTATTTGTAAAACAAAACAAAACTAAACCCTAGCATTTCTTGTTCAAAGGGTTGAATAGTTCAATCACAAATTATGTCAAAGTATTAACATGGGAAGCTGCCGTATAACAAATCAGTCCATTGGATAGTATAGCCACTGCTATTTAAATTGTTTATCAACACATTCAGAAGGTCTCAAGCTAAGTTCTTTCCAAGCTGCTATAGAACAAAAAATGTGTGTTACATCACTGAGCAATGTCTTACTTTTCAGAACAAATAGAAAGGAGGAACCAAAAAGAGACAATACAAAATACAGTGGAACCTTGAATAGTGAGATAACCCATTCCGGAAGACTATTCTTTGTCTGAAATGCTCTTAAACTGAAACGAGGTTTCCCATAGGAAACAATGGAAAGTCAGATGATCCATTCCAGGCCCCCAAAAATATTCACAAAAAAATCATTTTCAACAGAATTTTATGTAGAAATGATTGTCCCTAACATCTGGAACAAGT
>JANHZU010003157.1:115705-127644 GCA_032468055.1 Acrochordus granulatus | reverse complement strand
ACCACATCCAGCTTATCTTGATTCATAGATCTTACATTCCAGGTTCCTCTTCAACATTGTTCTTTACAGCAATGGACTTGCCTTTCACCTCCAGTCACATCCACAACTGAGCATTCTTTTGGCTTTGGCCCAACCACTTCACTCTTTCTGGAGCTACTTATAATGCCTTCTGATTTGAAAGGCTCATCTTCTGGCGTCCTATCTTTTAGTCTTTTGTTACTGTCCATAGGGTTTTCTTGCCAAGGAAAACCATTTTTCCATTTTTCACCAGATGTCCAGGAACTCAGCAACATCTAGCATGGTCCTGTTAACCCAGGTGACGACCGAGCTGGTATGGGTTTCTGTAAATTACATTTCATATCTTTTTATGGGAGGGAGACACTCTTTGTCTGGCTTCTCTGATGAGATCTGTCCAGTAAGGTTGAACTTTTGGCATAGCTCTCATCTTCAGAGCATACAAGCCCCCCAACTACAGCAAGGTAATAGGTCACTGGGAGAATCAATAAATGTAGATATCATCTTTTCTTTAATCAAACGTCAATTTAGCCATTTCAGCAAGTTCTGTCATCTTCACCAACCATTCCTTTGTACTAGCAAATCCATAGCAGAATCTTCCATCTCTGGCAAGGATTTTTAGAAGTGGTTTGCCATTGCATCCTTTCTAGGGTTGAGAAATAATTACTAGCCCAACGTCACTCAGCAGCTTTTAGGTGGCACTCATGGTTTCCTGGGTTCTAGACTGATGCCTTAACCATTACTCCAAATTTTCCTCCCTTTCTTTTTCTTCTTTTCCTTTCTATTTTGGTTTTAGTTTGTATTAGTTCTCGTTGTTGTTAAGTATTTCAATAAAAAATGAAAAATGAAAAATCTTGCCAGAAGACTTCAGGGACTATAGGATTCCTTAGAAGTCCATTTCTATTGTGCCTGCTGTTTATTAGGATTCTTCCAAAGAATTCTAAATTCGATAGATTAGATTCCAATCAATCATGTGCTTCATATATTTTACGAACTTGCAACTGATCTCTGGCTTAGAAGAAAAAGAGATACCAGGTATTCCATTTCCATCAGCCTAGCTACATCAGCAGTTGTCCTTCTACTACTCATTTATAAGTAAATTAGTTTTTAATATTCTTCCACCATCTCTTTCAAGTATTTCAGTTCACTATCACTTGTTTCTGAAAAGATATTGATGCTAAAATGAACAAAAGAGGCCATAATTTTATATAAAATTGGTATGTGCTAGATGATAGATAGATAGATACAAATTTAGAAATAAGGATAAATTTCAATAATATTTAAATAAAAATTTAGTAAGCAAGTCTGAGACCTGAATGTTCAGTTGTCCAGACATTAACACTACTGAGAAATACTGAGATCTTTGTTCTTCCTGTGTCAGGTAAAAATAAAAATCTGAAATTTGGTAAGCATGTTCCAAGAGACATCAGGCACTTAGAAATCCTTGAAATTAGACAGTTAAATACTTTCCACTCAAAACTGAAACTATTCCAGCCATTACAGTATTTTAGAGAACTGAAACTGTAATATAATAAACAGTTTATCAGAGTTCTGCTGCAGTGAATACAACCAGCCAAGATATGCAGAGATGAAACACATGCTTGAGAGAATTCCACTGCTTCTTCATCTGCTTCCATTTTGAATTCATGGAAGGAAGATACATGTAAAGTGGCAACCACCAAAATTAAACCTGAAAAAGCCACGGACTTGGGACTCCCTCTTTTGCCTAACTGGGGAATAGATTTTTCTTAAAAGAAGAATTTTGCTTGTACACTGCTGGAATTATTTCTGAGTAAATGAATAAAAATATAAATATGTTCACAGAGAAGCCCATTGTTCATATTTGCTGCTATAAGTCATGCTTACAACTTTGCCTCTTGTTTCTAAGATAAACCTGGTTCTTTGAAAGCACCTCTTATCCATAGTGTCTGAGTAACATTCATTTGTCATTCACCACAGGGAACTGACTTTGCATTTAACCACCCAAAGGCAGTTTTTGTATGGGCTTAATATAGCATATTTCCAACTGAAAATTGTATAAACGGTAGTCATCATTATTTTAAAAACTGGAATATGTGTCTGAAAAATAGTTTGTAATTGCACGCCAGAAGGTAACTCACCTCCTGGGCTTTGGTACAGTTCATTGCCTATTGCAATTTTATAAAATTAAGTTTACAGGTAGGAAAATAGTCTTTCTCAACAACACTAGAGAAAGATGTCTCACAGCTTACTTGGGATCAGCATGTAACCTGGGTAAAAATATTTTTAAGAATAGCACACTAAGAGCCTCAAATCCTTAGTGAAATTATAACAGAATAATAATTCCTTTCATTGAAATGATTGCATATAACCATTTATATACAAAGGTCATTCATAAAGTCCAACAAATATAGTGGCTAACACCAAGCTAATGACAAGTAACCCACAACACCACGCTAAAGACAAGCAAGCCACTTTATGTTGTTGTACGATGTGTAGAGAGTAAAGAGGATGACCTCAATAGAGAGACAGAAGGTCTGTTACCAAGGCAACAAGTAGACGAACATTGTTTAAACCCCGATGAGAAGGGAGGGATATGAAAATATCTCAGAGAGACACCCTCATCTTATATTCTATATTGATGTGAATATAGAAGAAGGAGAAAGGGAAACAAATTCATATTCTGCAAGATTCTGTTCTTACAGCCAATCTTGATAAAAGTAGCTTTAGGCCTAAGTGGTTTCTGTATCTTGGTCTGGTTTATCTTATAGGGGTAACAGAAGGTGACAAATGCAGCTGATCAGGATAAATTCTGATTACTGGGCTTCAGGGACCCAAGATGACTGGTGGAGACAAATCATCATTCCCCTGTTAAACTTCACGCAGAGATGAGTGAGATATTACAAGGACCATCCACACATAATGCATAGCATAGTTTAGCATTCACCCATAATGAGGAGCCTTTATCTATTGAGTGACATCAAACATTCCAGAAAACCAAACATTGTGCCTTTCCCTCCCACTCAGTGTTGTGAACTTGTTTTAATTCAGAACGTTGTGAAGATGTGTTGAAACAACTTTGTATTAATGCAGATATGAGAGCACATGGAGTTCAAAATCCACGTGAAAGTGTATGAAACAAATTTAAACCCATCCATTCTATTCAACTACTGGAGCTTTTCCTGAAAACATTATTTTTCATATTGTCATTTTTGCAACTGTTATATTCTCAAATTGCAAAGACCCTATTAGTCCAATTTTAGTCCAATTAGTCCAAACTCTTCTCTTGTAACCATGAGCACAAGGCAAAGTTTGCAGCCCCAAAGAAAGCTAAAATGTATAAAATTAGTACTTTTTCAGAACAAAAATTTGATTTTAAATATAACTGAAACTGGACAACTGTATTTTGATGTTTCAATGTCATAAATATGCTATAAGACACACCTACTATCAGAGAATACTAAATGTATAATAATAGCCTTTTTAGGGCTGTGTTGTTACAGTGTCATTGTGTTCAATTTTGCTCAAAAGCTGGCTACACCCATGTTCAACTTAAGCTATACTAATTTGCACAATGTAAACATTATGGCTAACTGAACAATGATTTACTGAATTAAGCCAACTGCTTTGGTTTGAAAAACACACTAAACTATAAAGGTAAGCACACCTCCTATATATACATGTAATTAGCCAACAACATTCTAACCTTGGCTTGTTGAGAAAATTCCAGCAACAACTAAATTACTGTAGTCCCTAGAAGATAGCCAGTTTGGTATAGTTGCAGTTGGGATTTACTGCTGATGAAGTATATATTGGATTGCATTAGATTATTAGACTGCAACTTACATTCAATTTCTAGTGATTTGTGTATTTATGTGTGTATGCCCTTGAGTCGGTTTTGAGTCCTGCTGGCTGCTTGGTGACTTAGCTGCCTTTATGCCCAAGGAAGAGCTAGCCAATCACTTTCTCTCAGCCCTAGGAAGGAGGCAATGGAAAACCACTTCTGAAAATCTTGCTAAGAAAACTGCGTGGACTTATCCAAACAGTCAGCAGGAGTTAAAACCGACTCAAGGGCATACACACATAAATACACAAATCACTAGAAATTCAATGTAGGTTGCAGTCTAATAATCTAACGCAATCCAATATATACTTCATCATCAGTAAATCCCAACTGCAACTATAGTTTCAAAATTTTTGTTTGACAGAGACAACCTCTCTCTCCACTTCCCTCATGTTTTTTAAGGAATTGAACTGAATGGTACTGTTTCAGGACTTTCAGATTCATATATAGAAAACTGTTGTATTGTTAACTGAATTTTCCCCTAAACACTGTAAAACATTCTGCACAACAATTTAACCTCTCCTGCTACAACGTGAGCTTGCTTCTACATCTGAGTCACACAACTGTGAAAAGAGAGAGAGAAGTAAGCATAAATCAAATATTTTATGTACATATGCATAAATAATCATTAGCTTTCTCTCAAAAGCTTTAACATTTCACAATTAAATTTGTTTCTGTCAAGCCTCCTGGACCATAAATATATAGCTTCATGCTTCTCAAATTTTATTGATCTCTAGGACAGGAGGAGCATAATCAAATAAGCAAGTGTATTTATTTAAAGCCTATTCTGAGATAAGACTTTCATTTACAGCTAGAGGCTCTCCCAGTTACCTTCTGACTCTAGTTTGAAACATTATGCCCTCTTTGACTAGTTTAGGGCAGCTGATCTAGTCTATGAGATACTGGTAAGTGCTTAGGCTGCAGTAAAAATGCCCCCAAGGAAAGAGTGGCATCATTTACTCCTGGTGAAATCAACATAGATTGTAGTCTTTATTAATTATGTTCCAGCAAATGTCAAGGATAGAGTAGTGGCCAACCACTGCTTGGAGTATAACCTGTTCAGAGCTGCCACTTTTTTCTGAATGGTCAGATCCATAGATTGTGAAAGGTCTTGGATTTAGTGGTGCCCTTAGATACCCCACAGAATAATGGCTAGGAACATCTGGTTTTGGCTGGTGTGACACCCATCTCTTTCATGATAAGAGAATTTGGCTTCTGTATTCTAACCTTTAATCACTTCAGCCTAAGATTATTATAACAGATTCTGAGTATACCTTTCCTTGAATAGTATTTGGAAGCTAACACTAGTATGAAACATGGCAGCTAAATTTTTACAGATAATATTGATTTTCTAAATCCAGTTCAAGATGCTGGTTGAAAGCAGTCTATCACTTCTTTCCATATGAATCCGCCCATTTGCAATAATCAAAGACGCTCTGGAGGGCGTTGTTAGTAAGGATTTATGTCAGGATATTTTCTGTTCAGCACTTTATAGAATTCTCTTTTTTTCAGAGGTCAGATTAACTATCTCTTTATGCTTTAAATAAACAGTGAATGCTTTGTTGTTCAATTTATCTTTAAATTAGTGTAATATATTTTCCATTCTATTGCTCTGAACGTTCAAGTTTCTGGTTTTAATTTATTGTTAAGCAATACTTCTTTTGCATTACTCTGGTTTTATTTTGACTGTTTACTTTAACAATTGTTATTTTTCCAAGATGCAAAAAAATTGGCTATAGTTTATCCTAGTAATTTACTAACTTATTTGCAAACTTACTTACAAATAAATTTTCAGATTCAGATTAGAATTGCCAATTTTCACAGTGATTGTAAATTACATGCATGCAAGCAAGCAAGAAGAAAAATTAAATGACAATACATTCGGGATGTAATGTTTGGGATTCTTTTAATGATTTCTTAATGCTCTTCTATTGCTTTTATGTGCCATTAAATTGTTTTCAACTCTTAGCGACGACATTGGCTTTCTCCACGATGATCTATCCATAATCTGTGCTTTCACATCATCCAACAGTGGGCACATTGGCACTGTAATTGAGTCCATTTACCTTGCTGCTAGTCATCCTTATAGACAGACAGAAACACAGGGATGCCAACATAGTACTACTGAATTGAAACAGACAAAGGCTGCTTTTCTAACTTTATTGTCCCAATAAAACAATGGACTAGATTTAATTGTTTACACAACCCTTGTTTTCAGCTAAAATTATGGGATATTTCTTAATGAAGTTCAGAGATGGGACCAAGTGTCATGGCCAGCTCAGATTCAGAAGAGTCTGAACTGGAATATGATGTCTTTTGAAGCACCAGACAAACAACAGGAATTGCTGGTGGGAGCTACTCCAGAGGCCTCAGGCAAACACCAGTCTCAGAAACTTGCTTATTTCTTTGCCGTAGCAAATTGTGAGAGAACCTCTAGAGAAAGCAAATACCTTTCTCATTGTACCAGGTAAAACTCAGCTTGCTCATCTGGAGACCCTCTGCCACAAAGAAGTAACTGAGTGCAAACTTGGTTAAAAGAACAATGTTTTCCCTCCCACTTATTTTTTTTTTGGCTTCTAATCATTTTGCCTGAAAAAGCCTTCTTGAAAATTCAGAAACTTGCAAGTATTTTGTAAATTGCCTCCAGGGATTCTGGAGTTTCTTTTCTGCTGTTACCCATCCATCTATTTTTCCTTCGGCATATTCCTACATACTCTGTCAAGATTTAAACTATAAACCTAAGGATTGCAAGGGAAGGGAGGTTTTAAAGATTTAGACCTTCCTCTGGGAATTTTTAACAAAATGATATTTGGGAGCAGGGTATCTTCTGTTTTCTTTGCTTTGGTTCAGTCGTGTCTGATTCTCAAAGACTGCTTGGATAAGTCCCTGCAATTTTCTATGTTAGGTTTTTCAGAAGTGGTTTGCAGTTGCCTCTTTCCTAGGGCTGAGAAAGTGACTAGCCCAAGATCATCCAACTGGCTTTGTGAGTAAGGCAGGACTAGAATTCACCGTCTCCCAGTTTCTGGCCTGATGCCTTAACCACTACACTAAAGTGGCACTCTTATCTTCTCCTACAACTTGCTTTTGAAAGTGTCTCAAGTTTTAAAAATTGTTTCCTCTTCTGGCACTTGGGCTACTGTTCAGGCAAATAAAGATGCCTGGAGAGGCAAAAATAGCTACATGTTTGTGAATTTAGCCTTACCTGAAAAGTTCCTGACTTTTTTATTGCTCAATATATATTGTTGTTTTCCCATTTATGTTAATTCCGAGTGACTCTGGCTGTGTATTGTTTCTAGGACCGACCCTGAGGCAATGGCTTATATTTTTCATTTTCCTCCCACAATCCCTGCACAACACTGCTGAAGAACTGAGCCTTCTTTCTATAAGTTTTCTATCCACATTTTCCTGAGGTGTGCAAACTAATCTATCTCAGGGTTTTTCAAACTTTATTCCACAGAACCTTAGGTTTTGTGAAAACGGAGTTCCATGAGAAACAAAGGGGAGAAAAGTCCACTTGAATAGAAATATTTCTAAGGCACAACAGTGTGGGAAAAAGACTCACAAACAGAAAGGATAGGGGTTGTTCTCGCTCATTGCTTCCATTTTGCAGATTAGTTAATTCCAGGATTTGTCTTCAATTAACAGCTTCCACAGCCCAAAAAACCAGCTTTCCCCTGGTCTATCATGTTCCTGTTTTATTATATCCATGAAGAAAATTTAGATATCTACCTCAGGTACCAGACTAAGTCCCAGAATGCAGAAAATTGTGCCTGCTGCTAGTGTAAATGTTTCCTCTGCTCTGAATGGTGGACAATTCTGGGCACAAGAAATATAATAAGGAAATAGGAGACAAGGTAAAAGGAGTAAGATCTGCAGGAAAGGCCGTTTTATGTACCTTTCTGGCATCCTCAGAGCCTCAATTGATTTCGCACCAGCTTCTCAGGGAGCTTTCAGTTTCCTGCTGCTTCTTGAACCCATCTGAAGAGAAAAGGCAATCAGAGCTAGAAGTGATGGGAGCCGGTTAAGCTACTGAGATGCTGATGTCTTCTCTTGCCCAGGGCCTGCTTATGTGGCCTCTTCCACTGAGGTTGAGAACAGCTGGCACAGAATAGTAAGCATGATCAAAAGAAGAAAATGCCCTTCTGAGGTAGGGATTAGGAAAAGAAAAGAGAGAGCACACAGGAAGGTTTTCTATCTAAGAAAGTTCTCCTAAGATATATAGGCACACATGGTTACAGTGAAGAATTCTGACTCTGTGAATATACGAAGGATAAAGAGCTACTTGATCTTCCAGTTAGTCAGAGTGCAGATATCCTGGCAGCTCCTGCGGCATCCATATCTCCTTCTCAAGGGAATGTTCCCACAATATCCCTGAAGGAAAGTGTCTATCAAGAAGAAATGTGGTGAAGGCATAAGGCATGCTGTTAACTTTAGTTCCTTGATTGTAATGAGTGAACACTATGGGTATGTTAGTATGTGAGTAGCAGCCTAAAGGACTTTTTTATATTGCCTGAGCAATATAAAAAGCACTGAGCAAGTGAAAAATCGTGTCCTCAAAACAACTAAACATGTTCATCCAGATCACATTATTAATCTGAAATTCCCAATAGCGACAAATGAAGAGGCCATTAATTATGTACTCAAAATCCAATGCGCTGCATACTGGCTTGGTTGTATATTCTTCCAGTTTAACGTGATAGTCATATGGTGTCCTATAGAAACAAACAACTGAAAAAAGCTAATGGGGTTATCTGGCCTGCCATGAGAAGGCAGCAAAGCACGAGAGAACTTAAGTGGAAGAAAGCCATCAAAGATTATCAACATGAAGATGCAGTCATATCAGAGTCCCTTTACTGGCAAAATGTAGTGAAAGCAACTGCTGTGTTTTGCTTACTACTCAAAATTTAGCACTGATGACACATCAGATCAACTGTTGATGGCAAATAATAGAAATGTCTTTGAAATTGTAGAAACAGTGGCTGAGTTTGAGCTGTATTGCACCTCAGAAGAGACCCTGCCCAAGAATCATATTCCATTACTTTGCAATAAAAATTCAAAATAAGGTCATACTGTTACTAGAAGCGAAAGTTAAAGTCAAGGTGGTGGTAGATCAGAAGCCGATAAGACATTAATTAATCTGTGATTCTGGACTAACGACTATTATTAGCCATATGGAACAAATACGTTTTGTATCATGCAATGTGTTGTGTTGGCTCATTTCCTTTTTTAAGAGTCCATTCCGGTCATGGTGATTGGGGAGGAGAGTCTCACCCTTGGCCCCTACAATGTGGAGTGCTGCAGGGCTCACTTTTTCCTCTCCTGGATGAGCTCATCTGTCACCATGGTATAAGATATCAGTATAGTGATGATACCCACGTATATATCTCCACGCTGGTGAATTAAGTAATGCCATGAGCATCTTATCCCAGTATCTGGAAGCTGTGAGAATCTGGGAAACAACAGGCTTCAGGTGAACCCTGGCAGGACTAAGTGGCTTTGGTTCTTGGAGCCCTCTGATTCCAGGATTTCTGCTTGAAGAGCAGGTGACAGTTGTGGCTAGGAGGGCCTTTGCACAGCTAGATTGGCAGACCCTACTTACAATCACTCATACCTTAGTCATCTCCAGATTATACTACTTGGTGCTGGCCCTGAAGAGTACCCAGAAACTTCAGCTGCTACAGAATGTGGTGATGCAGTAAGTCATGTGCACTCCTAGGAAAGTGCATGTTACACATCTGCTCCATGAACTGCATTGGTTACTAGTTTCCTTCTGGCCAAGGTGCTGGTTTTAATTTTTAAAGCCTTCCATGGCATGGGACTGGATTATCTGAGGGACCATTTCTCTCCAGTTATATTAGCCTACCCGATTAGATCTTGCAGGGAAGACATGCTAACTAGGAGACATGCCTCCTCTGTTGTGGCACCCATCTTATGGAACATCTTTCCCCTTCAAATTAGATTGCCCCTGTACCGTTTGATTTTTCATAAGGTACTCATATTATGCTGCCATGCCTTTGCTCTCAGGGGGCTGGAGATATGTCATGATGGCTCCATTGCCATGTTTATCCTCTCTTTGCACACGTTTAGAATTTTAGTTTTTATATCATTTATTCCTGGGATTTTTTAGATTTTTATGTCTTATATTGGCCATTTTATTTTTGTTGTTCACTGCCCAGTGTTCCTTTTGGCGGAGAGGGACACCTATATAAATCTGATAAATCAATTTTAATGTTATATTTTTAACAACGAGAGAATCTAGTAAAAACGTTCCTATGGTAAACTGCTTGAAAGCATTTCCTAGAATTCATTAAAACTGCTGATACAACAGGAGCTGGTACAAAAATTGTACTTCTTAAAAAGCTAGAAGATTTGGGAACTGCAATCACTGACCTAAGAGGTGAGGGTTACACTAGTGATGCCAACATGAAAAGAAACAGAGAAGTGCAGACACAGATCTGAACGTTAAACCGCTCAAGTTTTTTTATTTTTTTAATCCCATAGAGTTCTCATTCATTGAATTTGATGGCGGGTGATATTGCGTTAGCATCTAGTGAGGCTGCTGGAGGTTTTTTTAATATTATTCAAACTATGAGTTTTTCTCTGCATAAACTTAGCAGTGGCAAATTTTTGAAGCAATGTCTGGAAACCTTCTCTTTGACACTGAAGACAGCTAGTCCTGGGCGATGGAAACAGTCGAGCAGAGTGATAAAGTATATCAAAGAACAAATTGGGAAGATAGATGATGTCATATTGCCATTATGGAGACTAATGCTTTGATAGGAACAGTTTGCGGGAGAACCGTGACACAGGAAAAATGGAATCGCCAAAAACATATATCACTTCAAATGTCTTTGTGATTTAGTGTTGTGGCATGACATACCATTTGAAATAAATAAATCAAAATTTCGACCCTGGTATATCCTGAGCAATGGAACAATAGTCATAGCAAAGTTTTACCTGTAGTTTTACCAGTTAAATGAGGGATTTTTTAAAATTTGTTACCTATTTACTCCAGCTGAGTTAACTAAGTATGTTAAAAGTTCAACCGAGAAATTGTTTGGACTAGAAATTAGGTTTCTAGAGTATTTTAAGCTTTTAATGATATGCTGAAATATATTAGACATGTGGTATTTTAGATTTGTTGACTATCAATCTGTAGTTGACTCTCTATATTGTCTATAATCTCTATTTTTATATTCTTTTAAACTTGTATTTGTATGTTTTTTCCTTTGTGCTTTGAAAATTATATATATCCTTGGTAAAATAAATTAAAAAAGACAAGTTAATCTTGTAAGGAAACGTTAAGATCAAAAAGTGGGTGGAGTCAGAATAAAACTTGATTTAATATCATTTCTCTTCTATTTCATCGAAAATTTATTGTTCCGGGGCAATTTTTGTATGGTCTTGGGATCCTCTATCCAAAACTTACAATTCTATGACAATATTTGTCCTTCAAAATCCCTGACCAAATTAATATTGCTCCTTGACAAGATCACTACTTGAGAATGAGGTATGGCATTCACATGGAGAGAATAATAGCAATAAAAATAATAATGAAAAAGAACAGCATCTGGAAAGGATGTTGTTTCTTTCAAAAACAAAACCTTTTTAAAGATTTTGTCAATAATTTGACAAAAAAATTTGTCAATTTTTTGACAAAAATGCCAAATCCAATCTAAACATCTGGCTGACTGTGTGACAAACCATAATATACAGATGTGAAAATATAAGAGTAAAGGGCTTATTTTGTAGCTGAAACATAATTTTCCCACTTTTCAACAGAAAAAAAATAAGTTAGGTTCTGTTCAGACTAAACTGAAAGCTAACAGAAAAAATAAATTTTGGTAATTTTGGTAAAAGGCTCCCTAGGGACTCCCTCTGGGTACTTGTAACTTTTGTTTCTTGAAACTTCTCAATAAATATTAATCCAGGTTTTATCAAAGAGAGAGGAGGGATGAAGGAAGGGGTTAAAAGGAAATATCTCAACAACCAAATAAGATTAAAACTGTAACTTAAAAAAATAGATGTATATACAGGTAGTGCTCGACTTACAACTATTTATTAGTGACTGTTTGAAATTACAGTGGCACTGAAAAAAAGT
>JANHZU010003157.1:104433-115605 GCA_032468055.1 Acrochordus granulatus | reverse complement strand
GGATGGATGGACCGGATGGGTGGATGGATGGATAGACCGGATGGATGGATGGACAGACAGATGAGGGAATGGGTGGATAAATGGAGAGGTAGAAAGATAAAAATGGCAATAAAGTGGATGGATGATAGAGTGCATTTTTGCCAGAGAAGGAACCCGGATTTGGAGCGAATTGCTTGGGGCAGCCCCGATGCTCTTCCTTCTGCTCGTGCTCAGGGAGAGGGGAGCTGCTGTAGTGCAAGCTGGATCCCGGGGCCGATACGTACCGGTTCATTTCATTCGGTTCATTTCATTCATGCACACAAATGTTACGGGCTCGAGCTAAAACAGGATGCAGGTCTGTCTGCGCTCTTTGTGTTTCATGATCTTGGAATCTGTGAGGATAATCCGCGTTTCCGGATCTCCCTAAATACCCTCAGTTTAAGGCAAATTCCTCTAAAATGTCCACCTCTAAGCCTTCCGATCCCTCCAAACCCTAATTCGGCCTCGACACCTCCACATCTCTCCCCACGGCCACGTCTGGTCTCTCAGGTTCTGAAGGTCTCTCGATGTGCAAGCCCAAGTCTCTTGTGGGGTACGGCGCAGCCACGGCACCTTCCAGAAATCCACTGGACGGAGGGTCCCGTTTCATTCCACTTCTTTGTTCTTCCTTTCTCCCCCCAGAGGATTTCCATGGGGCCGAAGGTGGGATCAGCACCATGGGCCGCATGCGGTGCGTCATCTGCCACCGCGGCTTCAACTCCCGCAGCAACCTGCGTTCCCACATGCGGATTCACACTCTGGACAAACCCTTCATCTGCCGTTTCTGCAACCGCCGTTTCAGCCAGTCGTCCACCTTGCGCAATCACGTCCGGCTTCACACCGGAGAACGGCCGTACAAGTGCCAAGTCTGCCAAAGTGCTTACTCGCAACTGGCCGGCCTCCGGGCCCATCAGAAAAGTGCCCGACACCGGCCCCCTAACGGTGCCTTGCAGCCACACTCACCCGCCCTCCCGGTGCCACATCCCACCGCCCTGGGCCACCACATCCCCACCATGGTGCTGTGAAGTTGGAGGACTCTCTGGAGGCACACAGATGGCGCCTTTCTCCAGGGAAAGCCAACGCTGAAAGATGGGGGCCGGTCTCTGTGAGCCGGTGAGGTGGTCCCCAGGGGCCTCCGGGTGTCCCGTCGGACACACAAGACTGGGTTACTGTACAGCCATCTTGGCCCCACTCCGGAAGGCAATGGGAACAGAACGGTGTGGAACGGCAGAAGACGCGGTTCTCGGCAGCAACGTTTTTGCTTGTCTCGTGGGCATCTGGGGAAGGGGAGAACTCTGATTTTTGGAGGAGCTTTTCTAATCCAGTGGGGGAGGATTTCAATCATCTTGGGGGGGAGGACTAAGGAAGGAGGATTTCAGCCCATTGGATTGGGAACATGTGACGTGTGGGGAGGCAGGTTAATGTAGAAATGGGACATCGAAACAGTGGAGAAAGGAGGGAGGCAAGGGGAAGAGGAATGGCAAATTATGCTGTGATTTCTCTGCTCAGAGGTTTTCCAGATGTCTAGGAGTGGAAAGAAAGAAAGAAAGAAAGAAAGAAAGAAAGAAAGAAAGAAAGAAAGAAAGAAAGAAAGAGAAAGAAAGAAAGAAAGGAGGCAGGCAGGCAGCAGGCTAAAACTCATAGTCTCCCAGTTTCTAGTCTGCTATTTTAACCACCATCAAACTTGCTCTCAGATGTATTCTGTGAATACCTTTTGTTGTTGTTGTTCAGTTGCACAGTTGTGTCCAACTCTTCGCGACCCCATAACCACAGCATGCCACGCCTGTCCTGTGTTGCCTCCCGGAGTCCGTCCAAGCCCACTGACCATGCTACTCACCATCTCATCCTCCGCCGTCCCCTTCAGTCCTTCCCAGCATCCCGGTCTTTGGCCCTACCCTAGCACTGTGTTGCATTTATAAGACCAGTATGTCTACTGACAACATGAAAAGGTGACCAGAAATTGGACTGTTTTTCTTTTAACAAGTGTTGCTATAAAACACACCAGTGGACCCATATAGATGAAGCCTCAAGTCCTTCAGCCAATCGGTTGCTCAGATGTGTGCAGTGTTGTCATCCTCGACAGCTGCTCTGCTCTTCTCGTTGGGTTGCTGAACAAGATGCTGCATGATGATCCTTGAAACCCCAAACCAAGATTTCACAGGGAACTGCTGAGATATTCAAGGCTTTGGTAATTATTCTTCAGTTTTCTCTCTCAAGGTATCTGGAGAGATCAGAGCTACTGATGCCGGAGGCAGCTGCGGATAACACAATTCAGTGCGGCCCATCAGCAAGAATGTTTCTGGAGAAATCCTCCACCTTTACTTCCGTGGGATTGTTTCGTCATGAAATATCCATGCAAGCATTGGTGCCTTGATTAGAGGAGGCAATTTAGCCTTCCATTATTCATTGCAGGGGTCTGGGTTGCAATAAGTCCTTTGGCCTGCAGTCGAACGGCGGACACAGAAACTGAAGAGCCCGACCAGCTATTTGAGCCCTTCCTTGGCTCTGCAGCGCACTAATTAGTCCTTTGAAAAAGCGCCCCGTCACCGGCTGGTTTTAAAGCATATTCTCTCTGTCCTTCCCTGCCGCTCCCTTGAATCAGCAAACCTTGCTAATATATGCTGCCATGCACGCAACTGAAACCCATCGGCAGGCAGGTAGTCTTTGACTTAGCAACCAGTCCTGAAGTTACGACCCATTTGAAAAAGGGGGCTTATGACCTGGATCCAAAGTTCTGACAGTTGCCCCCTCTGCAATCACATGGCCACACTTCGGAGGCTTGGCAGCATACTCACTTTTATAGCTGTTTGGGGTATCCCGCGCTTACTGGTTTTGCACTTACTTCCAGTTTTAGGCAAAACCACACAATAGTGAATGGTGGGTTTGTTTAGCAATTGTGACATTCACTTAATGACTGCAGCATTTGTACTTACGACGCCTGATTTCCTTAACCGCCACAAAAAATGTCATAAAATCAGTCACATGACTAACTCATTTTATGACTATTACAACTTACATCATAAACAAGCTTACATGTTTACATGATAACAAGTTTACATGATAAACAAGCTCCATTACAGCTGTGACTTGAGGACTACCTGGGTTTCAGTTCAAAGATAGGATGACCGTCACATTTGCGACAACTCCCGAAATCAGAATAATTCCTGATTAGTATCATTGGAGATTTGGTTAAGTCCATTGCTGTAGTACCTACCAGTTCCAAGCAAGAAAATGCTCTTCAGAAATTCCAGAATGTGGATTTTGGAAACTGCTGGCTGATAATCTTGGATATCACTCTTTAGCAAAGGTGGGAAACTGTGGCCCTACGGAAGTCCTCTAATTCCCATTTCTCTGGTCCACTTAGTCAAGGGATAAGCACAATGAATATATGGGAAGCTTCCCCACTGACTTAGGACACAAATTCCATGTTTCCCTAAGCTCTTAAACATCTACATTCAACTGATGGGAGTTGTTTTCAGATTTAGAGCAAGATTCAAGAAGTATGTCACTCATATGTAATGTGCAACTCCATTTCTCTAAACTAATGGATTCCAGGGATAGTGTTAATTTTTTGAACTGAGGTTTGAAATAATTAATACCCTGAAAGCTAATCTAGAGAATTTATAAATGCTCCTAGCTGGTAGGAATGCTAATCTCAGGGCAAGAGTGTAACTCATTTTAGATGAAAGCTATGCAGCCATGCTCAGTATACCCTTACATACAACACACACACACACACACACAAAAGCAGAAACTATGTAAATATCCTGATTAATCCCTGGGGAGGAAGTACATAAAATTTATACCTTTCACTAGCAACCTAATGAAAGGTTGCTTCTCCATTACTCATAATGGAATCACTTGACCATAACTAGTGCATGCCCAGTGCTATCGTCAGACGCTTGGAGACAGAGAGGCAAATGAATCTAACCGGGAGGAAATACAAGATAAAATCCTCTGAGGGGTGGGGCAAAGATATAGGGAAAGCACAACGAAAGACTTCATCATCTGCCAAACAGAGCAGCAGACTTAGGAAAGCCTTTGGTGAACCTGAACACAATGCAGTGAGAATACATAATGTCCCCAGTGTAATAAGTATCTGGTCCCTTCAAGAACTTTATTAGGAGGCCCACTGAGACAGATAAAAGTGCTGTTAATAAAGGCTGTCCAAAGTCTCTTCTGTCTCCTGTGCCACTACAACAGGGATCATGGTTGAGATGTCTGTGACAGAAAAGTCTTGCTTTGCGCCACAACAAAGAACACAGTAAACAGCACTGAGGGCATGACCTTGCCCTCAGCCTTTGCCCTTCTTATCAACTGGACTTCATACAAGATAACAGACCTGCCTATGTCCCCACTAGTCATGCTCATAAAAAGCCAGTTTATAAAGGTCAGAGAAGCTCAATAACTTCAATAGGTATCTCCAAGACATATATTAAAATAAAGTACTCTAGCTCATTGTCTTTGGAAACTTCAAGCTGCATAAGTTCTGCTAATTTTCCAACCAACTTTGTCACTGTGGGTCATTTATTATGCCTCTCCTGGGGAATCTTTTCAAATGTGCAAACTAACCAATATAATTAGATTGAAGGATAATATGCCAATTTCAGTATGCCACGAACAATTCAGAAATGTTCTTGCTTCGTAGCCACGGCTTTTCAGAAGCAGATCTTCCAGTATGGTGAGCTATGCAATGAAACTATACAATACAAATGCCAAAGTAGGATATTAAACTTATATGGTCCTGAAGTCCATCAGCACGTAGTTACTAACAGGTAAATTGCACAGTGTTGCTCTAGGAGTGGCTATGGATTCAACAAAGGAAATTCATTCTAAAAACCTCGACAGGTTCTATATTGCTGAAAATATCAGCAAGGTAGATGCCGTGAGTAGTAGCGAGCCAATAGATAGTCTTGTGAAAGCTACAGCAGTTGCGATGTAGACTAACAGGTGAATGCTTGTAATTAACACTCTAGATGGGATGTGACAGCACCTAAACAGGTACAAACACATGTGGCAGGTTGTCACAAAGCATGGACTGAATAGGTTCCCCAATGTATGGGCTGCTGTAAAGACAAATACCTGTGTAATCCACACATAAAAACAAAACAGGTGTGGGGGGGGCATGTTGGGAACAGGCTTCTCTGTGTCTCATCGCAATCTTAGCAGAGTATACCTACTGAGGGATTTAATCCACCTCAGTTTCCAGATGCTGTAATGCCAATGCCACAGGCAAGGATATGGCAAGACTAAATCCTCACATCTGCAGGAGACTCTAGATGGCATGCAAATAATGTACCACAACACCCAGGGCCTGCCAAAAAGTTGTTTAGCTGTGACTACATGGCTTTACATGTGCTGTTTGCTGGATACTGGACCTTGTCTGAATACTAAATACTGTACAACTGACAGAGATGCAACACATTATTTCTTTACGCTGAAGATAAAGGTGCTTCCTGGGACCTGTGCTTCTAAACAGGTTGGAAAGAATTTTTAAAAACCCAAGTTCTCAAAGTTTCTCCAACTTTCCCCTAAAAATAGATTTACAATTATTACTTCAAAATGTTAAATGTCTGACTCTAGGGGGCAGTGCGCATCTCTGTTTCATAGCCAAAGAGCCAGCGTTGTCCAAAGATGCTTCTGTGGTCATGTGGCCACCATGACTATACGCCGAGGCACACAGAACGCTGTTACCTTCCCACCAATTTAAGTGGTACCTATTTACCTACTTGTGTTTTTACATGCTTTCGAACTGCTAGGTTGGCAGGAGCTGGGGTGAATAATGGGAGCTCACCCCTTTACACAGGATATAAATGCGGGTAATATGATATTGTCCATTTCCATATGGAATAAAAAGTAATAATTATCTGAATCCGCTAAGAGAATGAAGGAGAGATAGGAAACGCATATGTCTGTTTGGGTGTGTTGCATGGCCTCCAGCCAAGAGCTACTTCCTTTTTAAAAACAAACCAGATGATACATAGATTATCTGTGTCAGCTGCTATGAAGATGGCTTCTCAGAATATAGTTCTTAAAGCTCAGCTGTAGTTATGCAAATTATATGTTAGCATTTAACCATTTCCAATCAAATGATGTTGATGCCATCTGCTGTTTTAGATCAAGGTTATCCAAACCTTTTTTATTATTCTAGCAATGGTGTACTTTCAGGTAGGTGTTGTTTCCAAATCTGCTTAATGGATTTCTGTTTTGCTTACATAAGAAGCATGAATGTTGATCCAATCAAGATAAAGGTCAAGACTCAAGCTATTATTCACAATTATTCCTTCACCTACCAAGAAAGGATTGGGGAGCTCATAGAATATCATCCAAGAACTAAAGAAAAACAAAATATTGCTCATATGATAACAGTAAAAATTTTGCATAACAGGGGTATGCCTTCTTTTTTTGGAGCTTTTTTTTCATTGTAATTGAATAGATGAGTTTAGATAATATATCTGATGTCACATTAATTGTCCTTCAATAATTACTTCCTGCAAGTACTCAAATAAATAAGCTACATGAAAAAGATACAATCTCATTGTTATAAATTAATGGTTGTATAATTTTTCCCACATTCAAATCTTCTGTCCAATACTCCCATTGTGAATAGCAGCAATTATATTATTAAAATCTCCACCAGTATGAAATGTTCCTTGACCCAACTCATTTCATTCATCCAACATGGAGTTTCCCAGTTCCTGTCCTGTTTAAGAACACATCTTCTCATACTTTATTTTGTACTGGCTTTTGGTCTCCACATTATTTATTTTTCTTCTTTTAAATGAACCTCCTCTTTAAACATTGCATTGAATCGAACAACAAAACAGGAACTGGAAATTCTTCTTCTGATATTTTCAGCTGTATAACATGACAGGAATGCAGCAGCATCCAATTTTTATAAAGCAGTAATTCCCAAATAGTGCGTTCTCAGAAATCCACATATAAAACGTTAAAAATAGGTACATAATTAGACAAGACTACTGTTTGGCCTCATTTTCATCCCATCAAAGTGCAAAGTCGTTTACTTCATTACTGCATCGTACTGTCTACTATTCCCAATGCAGAGTTAAAACAGTCTTTTATCAGAGGAAATATATTCAGCATTCATGCAGTCACTGATAGTTCTTTATAAAGATAAATCTTTGGAAGTGTGTCAATTATTGATGTCAGTTCAGAAATTCGGGTGCCAGCCATTTAGAAAACACTACAGTTTTGCACTTACAGTATTCAAATGCTCATTTCTTCTTCCTCAATCCCCCTTTTTTCAAAGCCCAACCTTTGGAAGGAACATTCCAAAGATGAAGGGGTGATAGTAACATTACCTTCTTGGATATACTGAATTTGTTTAGTCATTTCTTGCTGTAGCATCACCAGAGCAATTCCCTACTTCATCCCTTGCCGCATGACATTGGCTTTGTCTTGTCCCTACGCAGTGATTTACTACAGGAGTGAAAAAAAACTGAGCTTCCTGGCCATATGCGGTTTCGGTCGTGCTGTTGGGCACAACCCCCCAAACCCACCTTTCCAAGGGGATGGTAATTGATTGCATTCTTTTAAAACACCCCCAAAATTAAAGCAATGTTGTCTCTCTCTTTTCCGTTGCTGCAATGGGTGCTCCCTAATTCATGTACCTTTAGTTTGTTTTTGCTACCACAAAACACAAAGTTAGGCCACGTTATCATCATACTGTTAGCTGTGTCACTGAGCAAAAACTGAGTTCCACTCCGATTCACTACACTGGAAACGCTCTCACGTCCTTTTCAATAGACTACATCCATTTTGGAATCCCCCCAAAAAGTTGAGCGACGGGAACATGCTCAGTTCCAGCCGCCCCAATGGAGCATTTCGCCCTTTCACCACTAGATGGTGGTAACACTGCAACTTTCACAACGTGCATTGGTTGCCCGATTGGACCGCTTTCAAAAAGGTCTAGGCACGTTCATAAGGCTGTAGTAGCTACCACAGAAGTGAGATTGGCTGAAGGCTACTTCCAGTGTTGGATCGAGTACCTTCTCAAAATCAACTGCTATACAGCATTGGTGGAAGCGAAGATCATTATATGCTTTGTGGCATCAAGTTGCCGGTTGCGGGAACACAATACTGGGCAGAATGGCTTTGGTTTTTATCCAACATAATTCTTTTCCATGTTTCGCAACAACGAGTGAGAGTCTTCACAGACATCTTTTCCATGTTCTTCAGAAAAGAAAACCATATCGTTATATTTCCCACTCAAGCTACAAGTGGCATCCCAGATTTCTATTTCTTGAAATTCAAAAACTCAAGAAAGTCCTACTTCTTCACAAGATGGTCGTCTTGCATCTCGTCAGCCATTCTAAATGTGACTTACAATGTGTGCAGGATTGCCCTATGTAGATGAAGGCCATCCAGTCTCCATCCAGGTTCTCCATGGGACATCAGAAATTGCTACTATAGTAATGGAAACATCAGATTATGGTCTGGTATAAAATATGTCAGGGCCCACCAGGAATAAGAATGCTTGACATCAGACATTTCTTTCTTTGTAGAGTCAAGGTGGCTGACTGCTTACCAGTTCCCATTCCTTTATTTTTGCCTTCCTCCTTACATTTGCTTGCTTTTAACACCAGATGACAAGATTATGCTAAGATTTCACTGCACATACAAAATTACACATAGCCACAATTATTATTTTTCTTTATTTTGCTTTGAAATGTTAGTTCTGTAGAATACAAAAAGTAAGGGAAGGAAACAGAACTGCTTATTGTGTATTGCACAATTGAAAATATACATATGACCACTGAAGACTATAAATGAATCCAACATCTAATAGTACCTGGCTGTCCTATTGTCAGTTTCACTTGCCTAAAGTTATATCAGAACGTAGCAGTTAAAATAAATGGCATGTATATGTCTGGATCAAATGTTTGTTGGCTTAGAGGGGGAAATGTGGTAGGGTGGCTAAGATGTTAAACTCAAGGAAATCTGAATCCTGGTCCACCCTCAGCCATGGAAGCTCATGAGATGACTTTCAGCTGGTTCCATATCACAGTCCATGAGATCACAGGGTGTTTATTGTGAGGAAAATAGGAGAAGGAAGTGCTGTGTATGCTGCCTTGTGCTCCTAAATAAAAGACAAGACATAAAGCTAACAATAACATGAAAGGAGAGGTAACAGACTAATCATTCAGGTGACTTAAGTGAAGCTAGCATTATAATGTGATGTGCCTTGTAGACTCATTTGGGAAGAATCAGACAGAAGGTGGTAAAATAAGTAACTTGCTTGGTAGACCAGACAAGAAACATGATCAGATGAGCTAATTCTACTCTACTGTAAGGTTATAATAATAGAGTCTTGCCAGTCTGAATGTACATCTTTCCTTTAAATTCCAAAAAACTAGGGATCTTCTAGCCTGACCAACATTCCTGCTGTGGGCTAAGTTGCCTTTAGTCTGGCCATTTCCTTGGCTGCATATCATTGCCGTCTCTCCCAAGGTCATTTCCACATACAAAAATAAATAAAAATTGAAATTACTGGAAGCATCACTTAGATGTTTTGTTCTGCCTCTTTTCACAAAATGTGTTAAACTGGGTAACAAAGGATAAGCATGTCAAGCAAACTTCAAACATGGAATTAACTGACCCAGACAATTAACCCAGAGGGAGGTACTGTAAATTTAGACTTACTCTTGTCTGGAACTAAAATAACTCTTCTTAACTAAATGTACTTATTTATTTATAAGTCTTTACTAAATTCCCTCACAACTGCAAATGAATCAGATTCGCACCCCCACACACACCCCCGACAACTGCAATTAAGAGTCTTAAAGAGGCCCTGTAAAAATTGGAAAAGGGAGATGCCAGACAGTCAAGATAGTTTTAGAAAAGACACATTATTTCTGACACATGCTGAACAATTGAGAAAACCAAAGAATACCAAAAAAGAAGTCAGTATGTGCTTCGTTGATTATAGAAAGGCATTACTGTGCCGCTCATGTCATGCTGACAAATGTGCTTAGAGACATGGGAATCCTAGAACATGTCATCGTCCTAATGCTTAACCAATACACAGGTCCAGAAGCCTCAGTCCAGATGGAAAATGGTAGCATAGTGCGGCCTCAAATGGGCAAAGGAGTGAGACAAGGCTGTCTGTTCTCCCCTTATTTATTCAACATACATGTGGAATATATACTGAGATAAACTGGAAGAAACAAATATTGTTTTAAAACTGGAGCAAGAAATATCAACAACTTGTGCTACGCTGATGACACTACTCTGACAACTGAAAATGCACCTTATCTGCAGGCACTAATAATGAAAGTCAAGGAGCAGACTGAAAGAAATCAAACGAAGCTCGAATATAAAGGAGACCACACTAATGACAACAAGTGCAGCAACCAGCCTTACAGTTGACAATGGCGATAGCTTCTGCACGTTAGGACTATCAACGGTACAGGAAAGGAGCCAGCAGTCAAGAAATAAGCCACAGCGTAGCTGTAGAGGTGCAATGGAGGCCTTGAAAAGCACCTTCAGGTGCTGTGCGTGCTTATATTCAGAAAACATCAGAATCACACAGGCAAGTAGCATTTTCTCTGTGACTCTCTCAGACTTTGAAACAGCTGGGTAGAAGAAGGACTGATGTTTTTGAGTGTTGATGTTGAGGAAGACTGCTGAGGATACCACATAGCCAAGGAAATGAACGAACGAACCATCGCACAAACCAACCCAGAGTTCTCATCTGAGGCGTGAGCGTCCAGACTCAGATTGTCAGAGTTGGGACATATTAAAATGGAAGGAAGAAAAGTTGGGGACAGATCGATTATCCAGAATAGAGGAGAGTTAAGTAAGCTCCAAGTGGAGAGTGAAGTGTGGATTGCTAGTCATGAAAGTAACTTAATTCACTAAGACAAGGAATGGTTGGGATGTTTGCACCTTTCAAAAAGAATCCAAGAGTTAGCTGATTTATGGTTCTAATGGTATGAATGGTTATTAGCATTAAAAGTGTATATAATCCCCTTTTCTCCATCACCTCATGTACCTAATTGTAAAATTTTAAAAAGAGCAACAGTAAAAGCAAATTAAAACACAACTAAACATTCTTTCCCCCCAGTGAGGCACAACCTTGCTGTGGTTGGGGGGCTTGTGTGCTCTAATGAAGATGAGAGCTCTGCCAGAGGT
>JANHZU010003157.1:88864-103887 GCA_032468055.1 Acrochordus granulatus | reverse complement strand
ATGCCTTTCACTTAATTTATGCTGTTTACGCAGTGAGAGAGGAGAACCGTCGGCTCTGTTGTGAGATTTCCCATGCGAGCTCATGGCACAGGGCTCGTCTTGCGAGTTGCCGCTCGTCAACCAAAATAAATTTTATCAAAAATTTTTGGTCATCTTGTGAAACCTCGTGCACTAAGGTGCTCATAATCTGAGGTTCCACTGGAATCCAGACGCAAAGCAAATGCATGAAAGAACAGATAGTGAGATCAAAGCTCTCTTACAATGGGAGACTGAACCATCTAGAATGCAAGCAACGCACTCTTGTCAAGGAAAAAAACCACCTTGTGGATTGTCTGCAGTCAGAAATTAGAAAAGTAGAAAATCCATCCATTCATTCATCTGAACTTCCAGAGAACTGACAGCCGTCTTTTTCTCTTCGGATGGTGCTGACCCATTTTCCAGACCATGCGGCATTAAAAAACAGTTATTGAACTTCACAAGTATCACCTTCTTATGCATAGTGCTTCCTGCATGAAGAGTTTTGCTTTCTTTATAGAACTGTTTCCAGTTTATTCTTGATCTGCTGCTTTTTTCTCTCTCTCTCCTGAGCAGTTGCTATCATCAGATTCAAAAAAAAGCTTTCTTCATTTGGGAAAATACGCTGAATTTTGTCTTTGATAACAACATGATGCATGTTTTGGTGGAATGAATGTCCTTTAATAATTTAATAATCTCCTTCCAGACGCTAATAATAGTGCTTAATGTAATTAAGGAAGTGCTTTATTTCCCCAACAAAGTTAATGTTACCATTTGAACAACTTTTCATCATAAATGTTACACATTCATTCAACTCTTGTGTAAAGATCATTTTTGGATTGACTGTAGCGATTGTATGCTCTTATGGGAATTTCACTCTCCGAAATTCTTTTATCATATTTGTGTAATCTGTGCTGTAAGAAACAAGGACTTTATATATGGCTGTTGTGAGCTTGACTGATTATTCTGTGTATCAGGAATATTCTTTCTGTTGCAATGAAATACTGTAATTGACAACTCACGATAATGTTTTCACTTGTCTTTCAAGTTTCTGTTTCTTTTTTTTTCCTGACGTCCATTTTCATGATCCTCTTAATTTTAAACCACAATTCTGAACTTTTTGCCCTCCCTAGAAGAGAGGCACCTCCAAATTGCAGGAAAGGCACAAGCCAGCTTCTTTCAAAATGTGTTTCTGTTCTTCCGTGATGTAACTGCCTAAGCCCTCTCAGAAAGATCAGCATGATACAGTTTATGCATTTTATTTCATGCTTTATAGTTTATTTTGCATTGGACCATGACAATATGGAAGAGGCACGCAGTGGCACGAGCAGTTAAAATGTTAGCTTGGAAGGTCGGAAAGTTGGCGGCTTGAGCTTGAGACCCCAAGAGCCGCCACGTAACGGGTGAGCTCCCGTTGCCTGCCCAGCTCCTGCCAACCTAGCAGTTCAAAAGCATGAAAAATGCAAGTAGATAAATAGGTACTGCCTAAATCAGGTGGGAAGGTAACAGCATCCATGTGCTTCGGCATATAGTCATGCTGGCCACATGACCACGGAAGTGTCTTCAGACAATGCCAGCTCTTCAGCTCGGAAATGGAGATGGGCACCCCACCCCCAGAGTCAGCCATGTCTGGCAGAAGAAACCTTTAGCTTTCCCTTCTGGCAATGTGAATTTATAACACAAAATTTGCACTCTTGTAAATGTAGAGTTGTTCAATAATCTTGATGCTACTTTTATGTTCATATTATGCATGCCATTGTGGCTTATCCAAAGCAGCTTCTCCACCTCAATTTTTATTTAGACTGACATTTTGTAGATTATAGTGCCCAAAATGCATAGAGTTTTGTATCACACTCCATCTGCTTATGTAAGTGCTAAAAAAACTTTGCAAAATGAACATGACAGGAAAAAAAGTGTCAGCCTTAAAAACTACTCAGCGATAGTTTTTAAGGTCAGAGTCAGTAAGCTTTTTTTGTAGCCAAAGTCATCATTTTTAAACATTATTTTATCTGCCAAGGTCTACAATAGGTAATGGTGATGATGATGTGACTTCATCGGAAGACTCAGGATTTTCACCCTCTTTCCAGTTTCTTTTGAAGAATATGGATGTGGAGAATACGGAACCAGAAACCACAGGCTCAACTTCTTTCAACATTCTTTCGAAAAATGTTTTAGAGATTTATTAATCCAACTGGAGAGTTAACACTCCTAGTCCATTTCCAGATTAAAACAACCCTGGACATTGCCTTACTGTTATTCAAAAGTTTGCCTCTAAATTTTCGAGGTGCAATTTTGAGAACTGTTGGGCACTACAGAAAAAGGTGCAGGATGCTGGCTGCCTTCCTTAATTTTGAGAGATTAAGCTGGCTTTTGCTAATGCTGGTTGCGACTTGAGCTTTGTTGGCTCACAACGTAACAGCATTTTTTAAAGGACGTTGCTTATGCTCTCTCTTATCCTCTCTGTGAGGCTGACCCTGTGGATAAAATGTAAGCTCTCTAGTCCAAATAAGTTTAGTTAACTAACAATATCCAGTTTTTTATCGTTAGTATGCACCATTAACAATTCCTCTGGACCAAACAAAATATGACGCTTGCTGGTTGGGGTCCAACGCTGCCAAACAATTCAAAATAATGTGACCGGGATTTGGGAGTCTGACTTGCATTGCGTGTCACCTTGATCAGTCACAGGGTGAGAAATGAAAGACGTGGAAGAACACCCTGGTTATTTTGGGTTTTCAGACAAGCATAGACTTGTATTTCAGCCCAAATCACGCCAGAGGAAGTAACGACTGGTGTCTCTCGGCGGCACCCAATCACCTCCGTGCTGAACGCCGACGCTGACTACCAGTTGCTTCCTGTGCCCAGTTTAGAATAGTCACCATCACAACCGTGCAAAGCCCTTAATGCGCTTCAAGAAAATGCCTTGTGCCACGGTTGTGGCATTCTTCTCCGCGAAGTAGGTGCCTTGTCTTCAACAGCTTTCCCTCGCATGTCCTGTATGTCCAGAAGACCTGTACATGCAGCGTCTCTCCTTGTGTCCCTCCTTCACGCACCACACATGAATTTGCATCTCTGGCAAAGCATTTTCAGGAACGGTGGCTGAGACTGCAGGCAGTGAGCACGTGCTCAGCGAGGTCAGAAGGCAGCTGTATGTTTGGATCACATACAAAATGGTCAGGACAGTATGAAGAAGCTGTTACAAGATCTGGTTTGCTTTTTTAACCGCTCTCACTCCAATTTGCCTGAGACAGAACGATAATAATTCTTCTGCCATGTATCACACCTGAGGCCAAACAAGAAAGCAGTGATGCCGTTACTGGGCATGTATACAAACAGGAACGTTGTCAAGCCATGTTTTACCTGAATAGAGAGTTACTGGACAATAGTTAATTTACACCCTGGCTGGTTAAAGAACAAAAATGATTCTCACTCAATAATTAATTGTGTTATTTTTCCAAATAAGCATTATTGGGTTCCTCTGATCCTGTGTAGTGTCCTTAATTTCAGAGATAGTTACTTGGAAGGTGCACAGAAGGGAGTTAGGTAAATAGTGAATGACAGATGCCAATTACAGACTCATGACTGTAATTGAGTACAGAATTATGGTCACAAGTTACAGTGGTCGTTAAACAGGTCACCATGTGTGCACCCAATATTACAACTTTTGCGCCAGTTGTTAAGTGAATGCTGTGTTTGTTAAACAGACACCATGGTCATTAAGTACATGTGGCGGCCATTAAATGAACCTACTTTCGCCAATGGGCATTTTTGCCATAAACCAGAAGTAAACACGGACATTGGTGAAAAACACCAAAAGTTGCAGTCACGTGACTGCAGAGTGCTGCGAAAAGCTGTAAATGCAAGCTGGTTGCCAAACACCCAAACGCAATCACATGACCACGGGGTACAGCCGTCAGAACTTCAAAAACAGGTTGTAAGTAGCTCTGGGGAAGTCTGTTGTAACTTCAAACAGTCGCTAAGCAAAGACTACTTGCAGTATTGTCTCACCTGTAGTATCTCTAACTGGCCTTTTTGACTTTCCAGCTTCATTATCTATCAAGGACAAGGCAGCAGAGATGGTAGAAATAATCCCGATCAGATGTTAAAATTTATCTTTTGTTTAGGGATAGAGTTTAGAGACCACATGCTGTGCTGTGGCCACAGATTGTCCAGCTCTGATTTCATAACTTTCAAAAAATCTTACAACATTTGTACAACCCAGCCACGTGCCCCATGGAAAAATAGAGCCTGGTTCAAAACTGACTGCCTTTTTCAGTCCTGATTCAATGGCATGCATGAGATATCGATATAAGCTTGCGGACTAGCCATAATTTTGAGCAGTAAAACCACATTCTGACAGCAGAAGAGTAGTAAAGTAAAGAAACTTGAAAATTAACGGGAAAAAGCTTCTCTTTCCGTTGCTACCTCTAGTCCCTGATCAAACAGTCTATTTCTTTCTCTCTTCCCTTCCCCTAATTTAATAATCAAATTGTACTCCTTGGTAAGATTGTACAACATAAAATTCCAAAGAAAGAAAATGACAGGAACATCCAGATAGATTGACCTCAACACTGAAACTGGGATACTTCTGCTTCCAAGCTTGGAATCTGAATTAGGACTATTGATTTATACTACGCTCTTTAGGGGTAACAAGACTTATCACATCTGGAGATCATCGGCTCTTGGAAATCTGATGAAGTACATTCTTTTGGTCCTACTTTTGAGTATTCGATAGCACGTTTCCTTGCAATGTTGTTACTCATTGTCTGCCAAGCAATGTATGTTAGATGTTGTGGTATCAGATCACTGCAAATGTTGTGCTTCTATCTCAGATCTGACTTATGGAAAATGAGTGCTATTCCATTCTCAGAATATAACAAAATGCCACATGTGAATGCCTCCATGCCTCAGAAACAGTTGCACTGATGTTATTTCTGATTCACAGAGGAGCTACAAAGCTGACTCGTAACTATCCACGGTGTGGCTCCTGGCTATTCATAATGTGATTTCTGTCAATTCTGAAGATATTCCTTTAAACAAAATTTCATCAAGGAGAAAGTTGGCCTTCACCTTATTCCTTTTATCCACTACAAACAGTACTATTTCTTTTAAATGCTTCTAACATATTCCGAGGCTCAGCTATTTTTTGGCTGGCATGACATTCAAAAAACATGTCATTCATCTCTGAGAGAAAACATACTTTGAGGAGGCAACAAAGAAAATGTTAGCACGGCAGAGAATGCTATAAGCAACAAAACACATCAAAGTATTTTCTGAATGGTTCTAGGAACAGGAGTAAATTATTATTCTGGGAAGAGCCTGAGTAACTTTTAAAACAGAATTAAAGCTAATCCTATATGGAGCATGCCTGTACATGATGTTCCCCTTCAGCATGATGGTTGGAAAGTTTCCTTAGTAGCTTTAAGCAAGATGACCTTAAGCTGTGTGTTTGATATATTGAACACAAGTAGAGGTGTGCGGTATTTGCATCTGAAGTGGGAAAGGTGTTCAAAGGTATTCGAATACACGCTGTAGCTATTAGCAGAACCTTAAAAAACACTTGTTTTCTGGTCTTGCATTTAGTTCCAGGAACTTCCATTACATATCCGTATGTCCGGATTTGACCACCAGCTATGTTTGACAGGGTCTTGCATCCAATTTCATCTCTTTGACAAGGCAATATGTCTTTTTAGAAACCTGCTCATCATCAGCTGTCGTTCACGTGAAAAAACTGATCCCATTGGCAAAATAGTATACCTATCACAAAATAGCTTACCTATCACTCGTTCAATGACCACTTGAAATTGCAACGGTGCTGAATGAGGTTTACTTCTGACTGGCCCTCAACTTTCTGGTCATCTCACAACCCCCATGGTTACGTGATCACAATCAGCTTGCACTTATGAAAGTGGTCACATGATCACTATTTGCACCCTTCTTTTCTGGCTTCTCAGAAGCAAAACCAATGGAAGCCAGCATAGAAGGTTGTAGGTTGCTTGGTTAAATCTCCCCCACCTGGCAGCAATCACCCCCAAGCCCAAAATCACATCTGCATGCCACTGCAGATACCTATGCACTCTCCCCCACATGGCAGTAGCCAATAACTTGCCTGCCAGCCTGCTTGTGAACTGGCTGGGACTTGCAACTTCCTGCCAGCTTCCCCTCTGATTTCGATTATTGGAAGCTGACAGGAAGTTGCATGGAAGTTCTTGCTTAACCCATGATTCTGGCTTAATTCCAGCAATGGGAATTGTCAGGGTTACCATCACAAAGTGAGGTGGTCATGTGACATCACACTTTACAACTAAATTGACAGAAATTCCAATCCCAATTATTGTCATCAAGCGAGGTATACCTGTAATAGGAGATTATGCTCATTTGCATAAGAAAACTGTAAACTCACCATCATGGTATTCCAAAATTGCGAATGAAGCTGGGACAGCAACACTTTTTCAAAAGGATTAGCATCTATGCTGAATCAGTTACAATACTGAGCCGGAAAGAGAAAGAGAAGAAATCTGGATTTTCAGTTCTTCTTTCAAATAATAATTTAGCAAAACTATAATCTTTCTAAATGAATTTTTTGCATGTTGTTGCTGTTTTTATTTAGAGTTAGATCCTACTTTCCTCTAAAAGCTTATGTTGTTCTAAATTTGACTTCCTCTTCTCCCTTTTTTCCTGCAACAGGACTAAGAGATAGTAACTAGGACGTATCAGGGTAACCCTACCATTAAACAGAATGAAGAATTTGCCTTTAGAGGCAGATATTGGGAGACAGCAAGGAAACTGAGGACAAACTTCTTTATTCCATATCATTCAGCCTTTAAAAAAATGCAGAATCAATGCTTACTATGAATGAAAATCAGCAAGAAATGCTCCCTTCAGATCAATTTAAAATGGAGATAAGAGCAAACATGAGGCACAGAAGTGTCCACTCTATCAGGTAGATCAGATCAAGAAACGGACTCTGTGCAGATCTAAGCTCCCTCTGTCCAAGACTATCCTCTTCGTCCACCACAAATAGCTTAGTCTCTTACAGAAAGAGGGGAAAAAAAGAAATCAAGAGGTGGGTTTCTGTTAATAGGAAAGCAGCTCACTACTAAATTCCATGAGGTCCGCTGCTTCAGCTACAAAATACACTCAGTTGTGTTGCACAACAGGTCTTGAAGTCGTCCTCAATGAAGCAAACCAACTTACTAACTTTTCAGAATAGTTTAACCCTGAGCAATTTGAAAATTATCTGTCTGCCTTTTCCCTCACCCAGAATGTCAAATTCTGGTTACACAGGGCTCTAATTCAAAGGGGGGAATCTTAGTGCAATTATACGACGCTGTACTATTGTTGACCCAGAAAGTCCGGGTCCTTTTACCTGGAGTGCGAGCCCAATGCAAGAGACTTCCATTTGGAACTTGCTTTTGGGTAACTCATTTGCTGCAAATAAAAGTTTTCTTTTTCTTTCCACCTGTCTGGCGTGGTTAGGGATCATGGAAACTCCCAATATTACAAATCAATCATTGAGAGCAACATCATGCATACATCTTCAGCTGTCATAGTAACATAGTTCAGCTGAAGGTTACAAGATGAGCCAAAACCTGTGTTTTCTTAATTAACACTCCCCTTTATGTGTATCAGGGTCGTGCCATTGCCTTTAATGGTGTCATTTCTGCTTACCAGAGCAGTTCAGTTCGATACTGGGAGATGCAAAGCCCCATGGCTTTTTCTATGTGCTAAACAATAATAAATACTTTAATATTTAAATAGTTTGCCAATGCACAAATAAAATGGGGTAAGTGTCCTGTCACTATTGTTACACGCTGTGGTTCAAAAAACATGGCTTATGACTTGGCTCGTTCACCCGTGGAGCGGTCAAAAAGCCAGCACTGAACAGTGATCTGGTGGAATGTGTGAATCCAGCCTCCACGGGTGTAAATGGCTGGAAGGTTGTAGGGCCAAACCGACAATGCCAGAGGGATTGTAATCAAGTGAACTGAGCATTTCTGACAGAGGCTCTTGTGCACGCTCTGGTTTCATCCTTCAGCTCAGAGGATCAAAGCTACTCACTTCAAATATGTTTTAGATTCTGCCTTATTTGGTATGTTTCATTTAAAACAGAAAACACTTGTCTTCCCTTCTGGCTCCTTCTGCCTATTAAACATTCAAAACTGCTGTCGCTGCTAGGAATTCCTAAAAAGAAATATCACAACTTAGCTGATAGGATACAGATTTCAAAAGAAGGAAAAGAGGAAATGACAGGGGGGGAAAGACGAGGCAGGAATCGGAGGAATCAAGAAAGTCTGACGGGGGAAAATGCTTTTAAAAGGGCCAGAGAAACTTAGAAGCAACAGAGGAAGCATGTAGGAAATAGTTACAGAGGGAAAAAAAAGATGAAGCGATACTGCAGACAGAAATTACTGCCAAATTCCAGGCAATGAGTAAAGCTGCCCTACAAAAATTACACCAGGCTTATTACTGTTTAAGGGCCAGGAAGAGACTTTTCAAAAGAGTTGGTAAAAGAGAAGAAATAACCAATCAGCCAAATATTGAATATTTAGAAATGTTGAAGGAAGAAAAGAGTCTGAGGGAACTGAGGATAAGCGTGGAAGGTGCATAAGAAAAAAGAATTAGGAGCCCTAAATTTCAGAGGCAGTTCGGAAATGAAAAGGCAGCTCTCAGCACGAAAATGGAATATTGCCAAATTAGGGCTTTCAGAGCTTTCAAACTGAATCAAACTCAATGTTTTCCTCGACTTTGGATGACAGGAGAGCAGGCTGGAGCAACCGAAGTAGATTTAAAAAGGTGGCATATAGTTGACTTATCTGAAGTATTAGTTGTTGCAGCGTAAATTGGATGTGCTTAATGGCATCCTCTGATTTATTCATTTTATTTATTTATTTATACATGTAATTTATATGCCGCCTATTTCCAATATTATTTGAACACTTATCCGGTCCAGTCTGTTTTCATTGGGAAGGGAACCTGATCCCTTGGTCACCATTTTCCTCACTGTCGTGAGATTTATGATATCTAAGTTACAACACTTATTTCTTCGGTTGTATGAATAATTATCACACGCACTATTTTGTGTGTTTATCTTATCTGTCCCCGGTTGTCCTTTTATTTCCCCCATGATATATCTCCTTTTTCTCACTGCATTCCCAAAACCCCTATAACATGAAAATGCTCTATATATTCGCGCTGTTTCTGAAGCATGAAAGTGAACCCGTGAAAATTAACCAGTGAGCTAATTTTGAGCATATGTTTGACCAAAGAACCTTCATTGAGCCTGAGAGATTGTGTGATGGCTCAGTAATGGGACTCTTACTGGATTTGGGGAATATATAATCAGGAATTGCTGCTAGGAAAAATAGAACGGAAGAATAGACCTCGCCAGAATACAGTGGAAGGAGACAGGGTATGTATAAATAAGGCTTCTCAGTCAATTGGAGCAGCCATTCTCAGCCTGGTACTCCTTCAGATGCATTTCCCGTGATTCCCAGAAGGTTCAGTCCAACATATGTAGAAGGCAGTAAATGGAAAAGAGCAGTGTCTTCGTTATACGGTGTGCGCTTTGCGTACCAAAAGCCTCAAGTTTGGTTCTTGTCACTTTCAGTTGGGCTGAAAAAGCCCTTGCTTGAAATTCTGGAGCGAGCGTCAAGAATACTGGTTTAAGGCAATGTTCAATAAAGATTTCATTTCAAGGAGCAAGTTCCTTGAAACATGAGGATGCTTTCTCATGATTCTCTGTCTAGGATGACATTTCAATATGCTTCTAGCCACTATACTGGATATAGGAGTATCGACCTCCTTCCCCCATATATATGTTTTTGCTCCTCCCCTCTCTATCTGGCTGGCTTTTATTTTTATTAATTCTTAATGCTTTTAATTGTTTTATTTATATTGTTGTTTTATGTTTTTATCGTAAGCCGCTGAGAGTCATTTTGAGTTCGGCACCATATGAATATGATGAATAAATAAATAATTCATATACAGTATTTATCCTTATTTGCTTCTGAATCATTTATTTCCCTATGCCAAGTAAGCTTAACAACTATATAGAATTCAAGTAAATCTGATTTTAGATAGAAAAAATATAACAATGAAGGACAATACTCTTATGATATGTTCAACCTGTTCTTTTCATTCAAATTCTCACTTCAAGTTGACAAAGTAATTTCCATGTAATATGTTTTGTTTAAAACACTGTTTTGTCTTTTTTTTTCCAGATCAGATTTTTAAAGCTTGCCTTGTCCTGAAACTGATATAATGTAGTGGTGAAAATGTTGGAATTGAGTAAACTCAGGTACCAGTCTCTTCTCAACACACAGTCCACCAGACGTCTTGACTACTCATTGTCTCTCAGTCAACTCTCTTTATTAGACTGCTGTAGATATAAAATTATCAAGACACCCGGGTATACCTTCTTGTGCTCCCAGAAAAAAGGTAGGATAGAAATATACTTTCACTGCACTTGGCAAAATTTTCCCTGACTTATAATTTTTATTTTAAAATTAAAACTGAGATTTCCAGTTTTTAATATTTTTAACTTTTGGATTTTGAAATGAGAGGTTATCATTATAATCTTTTATAATATAAGTCCCATTTATTTAATTATATTTAAATATAAGTCCCAGAGAATTTGTAGACTTTTCTGCCAGATGATTACATTCAGGATTTCATTTAGGATTTCAGGTTAAAGAATTGGCTAATCATTCTAAGCTATAAACCAAGTTTTCCAAATCAAATGACTGGAGTCATACAAATTTCTGAGGAACACATTGTGGATTGATGCAATGTGTGAATACAGTAAATGGTATCACTTATCAAAATTAGGTTTCCAATAAATAATGTGCACCTTTTTAATTAATCCACCAATAAAACAAACTAATTTGTAACAGTACTATAAACTCTACTTGAGTACAGTACTTCCATGGTCAAAATGTTGTCATGCATGTTCTTTTCACATCACCGAACTACTAAAATTAACGTAGAAGAAATAAGTTTTAAAAGAACAAAAAATACTGCAGTATATAATCCTTCTTGTGTGTATTGACCATGATTGCTGAATTGACTTTCTACTGAATATATTTGTATGGAAGCAAAGAATGTGAAAGGACATTTGCCTTCACTATCTGATAATATTCCCACAAGTATTTCTTGAGTCCTGTAGAAAATAAACACGTGACGAAACAGACATTTTGTTCCATCCAGTAGGATCTTTCTTATATTCCCATGTCCATTCTTATGGCTCTAGGTTACCATTCTTCAGATGCTGGGATGTGTGAGACTGTTGTAGAAAACCACCATGCTCCTGGATCATCACACACCATTTCTGAGATTGCTGGAGAACTTTCTACAGCAGCTGCCATGTCATAAAATTTGTAACAAAAGAAATGTTTACACTGTTGTTCATAGCCTAACACAAACAAAAATTCTTACCAATTTAGGTATGACAAATTCCTTCTTTGCAATGTAGACAGGGGCTAAGACTTCAGTACAGAAGGCACCAGGTTGAGGACTGATATAATATCGTAATGATACGTCTTTAAAGGACACATATGCTAATAAAATCATAGTATTTGTTGTTTGAAAATATTTAATGCCAACTGCTTTTCCATTTATCTAGTAATGCTTGACTCATAGGAGTTTTTAGTTTGCTTTTTTATTGTTGCTTTAAAAAGAAAGAAACCGATTAAGGGGCAGTTTCTAATGAAAAGATGTCCTTGCAAATTCTATTTGACTGTAATATGTTAAATACTTATTGACTACGTGTTTGATATGCAACAGTGGTATTTTGAAGCAACTATCACTTGTTTTAGAAGATGACAGTCTCCAAAATGGTGTCTGAAAAATGATGAGCAGTCCTTGGGGTATGCAGGCTAATAAAATCAAGACCTGTGATATCTGCACCATGAAATACTAGGTGATTATTCACACCATTCAGAAGGATCTCTTCTTCTTGGGTACTATTTGGCTAAGGAATAAATTATCAGTTATGTTGTTATCATCTGCATTTCTCATACAGTACATGCTTATTGTTCCATGTTAATAATTTGAGCATAATTGATATAAGATCTGAGATAGTTTTATCCAAAGTAGATATTATGTTGCAGAGATACCACATTTCCTTCGCCTTCAAGAGGCAGAGTTGTATGTTTTAGAAAATGCAATATTTTTCCCATCTACAGGGAACATTATGTAGCAAATGAATGTGTCACGGATGCAGTCAAGACGATAGGAAAGTCTGTGTTGTATCATATTACAAAATCTGTGACTTTATTTCAGATCTTCAGAGTGGTGGTTTGCAAAGTCTCCACGTCAAACTCCACACTTACCTCAGATCTGCTGGGAAGATCTCATTGCTATTGAGAATCACTTTGTGTAATACAATAGAGCATGACCTAAAATTTTCTGCTTAATCTCCAAGGTGAAACAGGTCCTTGTGTGACCAAAATAAGGATGGTACATCTCAAGAAGGCTCACCTTCAATAGCTTACCTGCCCTGCCTCCTCTCTTTAACGAAAGCCCAGACCAACATACTACTAGATGACTGACTCTAGCTAAAACGTTAACTTTTCACAACGCCATTGACATAGCACTATATTGCCAGTGGTGGCTATTTATAGTTGGTGCCATTTTTTATTCTGTTGCTGCTATTGGATAAACCTGAAGCAGAAGAAAGCAACTACTTGAATTCACTTTACTGGAGTCTCTGCAAAGCTGTAGCTGCTGGCAAACATTCTGAATCTGACATGTCAAAAATTTGGAAAATGCCTAACTTGACTCTGCTGATATGTCACCTCCTGAACAAAAGAGAAACAATTCTCTCCACCACCACCATCCCCATCATCTAGGTCTACCTGAACAGCAGCACTCAGAGACAGTGCCAAGGCTGGGTCTGAAGTAGAGGTCTGGGACTTGACGTCAGCCCTGGTGCCACCACGGTCACCCAAAAAGGCTGTTGCAAGCCAATCCCCAAGGAGTGCAAGCCTGAGGGAATGGTGTGATTGACCTGGGCTGCCCAGCATTTGTCATGTGCTGCTTACCTACAGCTGCTATTTCCTCTCTCTTGACAGATCCCTACAGCCTACCTGAGGCTGCCCCAGGTCACACAAGGCCTTCATTCATGAAGCGGTTTCACAAAATGCTCTTCTGTGGCCACTGCAGCCTCTGCAAACTACATGAAATCATGCCCCATCCTCACATAATTTTCAGAGGTCGCACAAGAGCACACCTCTTCCTGCATAGCTTCTGAAAGTCACGCAAGAACAAGACATGCTTTCAAGAATAGTTGTTGTCAGGTGTTGGTGAACGCTGGCATGTCGCCCAAAATGTTGCGGCATGTCACCTTTGACATGAATGTCATATGTCTACTGTCACCGTCCTAGACCCACTTGACTTTGGAACTCACTAAACTACCATCTCATCGTTGAGTGAATATAGAGTGACTTAAGAGTTCACCCTTTAAGACAGCAAAAGTTCAACTTTATTAATATGATACTAGATTTTTAAAAAATCAGAGAGTTTTAGTGATATTCTTAACAAGAAAAGTCCTGCACTTTAAAATAATGGTGATTAGAAATAATGATTTAGAGGAAATAGTGGTAGCATTATGTCATTTTTTAAACAGAAAATACAAGATTCCTGTTTCCTTTGTAGCAATATTCATCTGAACCCAGCACTTTTCTCTCCATTATATGACAAAGGGAATAAATTCATTAGTATTGTTGTAAAAACAACAATGGTATTTTAAAAATATTATAAACAGTATGAAGCCCCTGCCCTAATAGTTTACAATTCTTTGTAACACAAGTTTTCAATGATTTAAGAAGAAAAAATGAAAATAGTTTAATATATGCATATATCATTCATTTGAAAGTCTGTTTTAAATTCCCAAAGTTTTTTTTATAGAAAACATATTTGCAAACATTTTGCATGTTATGACCATCAAAAATATAACATTGTATCATGGATGCAATTTATGTTGTGGCTTGTTTGGTAATGTGTTGTTTTGTTTCCCATTAATCATAAAACTGAAGGAGTTTAAGAAAACATTCAAAATGCTCAGCATGCACACATAAATGAAATATTTTAATGTCAGATCATATTCATAAAAGTTACATTGTTTACATAGGGTTCATTTGTATTTATGGAAAAATGTTTTAAATGAAAAGTTTTTTTTTCTTTTCCTGGCAATCCTATTAAACAAATTAACATGTGCTTTAGATGTACAGCTTGACAGGAATATCGTTCTTCAAATATTCCACAGGAAATAGTGCTTTTTAACAATTACAAGGCTTTTATTCCTAAAGAAATAATAACATCCTAACCGTGATAGCTGAAATTCACCAATGATTTGAATGGTGCACAAGTCAATTTGCTGAGAGTAGTTTAAAAAAAAGTCTGAAGTGATTTTCTTCATTGCATAGTGAATATGTAAACTTATTAAGAAGTAACATGATTCATGATATTACATATTGATCTCATTGGGTTTTACTAAATATTGTAACAGGAGTGCATAAAGCTACTAGCCACTAGTCAGATGCAAAGTTTCTTGTTTTAATAATTAAGCAAACAAAAAACAATTAAACCAAATTTAAACATTCTAAAGTTCACTTGATATCAAGAAGAGAAATGCCAATTGAAAATTGCTGGATGAGCAATTTTGTGGCTGAGATCAATTCTATTAATTGTGCAGAGGGAAAAAATAAAAAGAAAATGAAGCCAGAAGAATGTCAAGGAAGTAATTTTATGTTGCTCAACAGCCTCTTTTGTTTCATGTGGTCCAAAACTTTTGTGAAAGTGGGAATGTATCTACTGTATGGATTTTGTAAAAAAAAATAAAAAAGGTTTTGTAAAAAAAATTCAACAATTATGTCTGTGTTAACTAGGTTTGCATCAAGTAAAATATTTATTAATGAAGCTACTATTACAGGAAACATCAAAGCGAACTGCATCATACAGAAAAAGTACACTCTAGGTGACAGATGAAAAAGTGCATGCAGGTTGCT
>JANHZU010003157.1:74894-88764 GCA_032468055.1 Acrochordus granulatus | reverse complement strand
AAAAAGTGCATGCAGGTTGCTTTAAGTTTTAAGTCAGAAACAAATAATACTAATGTTGATCCCTAATATCTTCAATGAGTGAGGAACTTCTCTAAATTTACCAAAATGCCATCAAACATATATGACTAATACACATTGGCAAGCAGTATGAATGAATTCAGATTTTGGATCTAATTTTACAGGTATTTTTGCTTGACAAATTTGAGTTTAAATAGATTCATATAAAAAGGAAAAGATCTTCTCAAATTGGACTGGGTAGTTCTGCCAGGTTGCTCTGATGTCACACACAGCCTCCAAGTGTTTAATTAGACACCATCAAATCACATATGTCGTGTTAACATTCAGGAAATGACATTGAGTCTGTCTTTAAAAAATTATTTTTGGCTCAATAAATTTTAAATGTATGGTTTATCATAACCTAATATTGTCTTTGTCTTCACTGCAGTGGATTTCCGATCAAACTTTCCCCTTCTTTTAATACTTTAGGGAATTTTCAAACGTCGGGATGTTTGGCTGTAATGCCCCAAGATTTGTTCTCCCTGAAAGAAATCATAGTGACAATTTATTAAACCTCAGAGCAACCTGGCTTTTAGGGGTCTGTACTTTGAGATTGTGTTCAATATACCTAGCAACTAAATTGTGATGCATTTCACCATCGTTATTTCTTATTTTTTCATGCAATTCCTGTTTCCATTCCTAGATTCTCTGGGGTCTGGAGTTTAGATTTATTTGGTTGGGGTTGGGATTGGTTTTATTTTTTAATGATTTTAAAAGAAATATGCCAACCTGTCCTTAAAACACAAATAGGCACAATCTAGTAACTGTTGTTTGTGATTAAGTCTCATTAAATGCAATGAAATGTACTGAATCAATATTAATTTAAGTCCCATTCCATTTAATGAAGCTTAATTTGTTTTAAAATTTTAAATTGGGCTATCTTTGACTTGAAAGGAATTCCTGTTCCAAACCACCTCAAGCCACTTACATTTGTGCTCAGTGAGATTTAAATTAATTACAATTAACTTGTCCAATTTTCCACTGGGCTTCAGTACCACTAGAGCTCATTGGATCAGATCCATATTGTTAAATGCTGCAACCTAAGATTGGGTTGTAATATCAATCAGTGGGGTATTATTTTCAATTTTAAAATAGAAATCTTAAATTGCATCAGGTATATTATTATTAAACAAGCATTAGAAAAAAATCTAAAAAAAAATCTAAAATCTAAAAAAAATTCCTGTAAGATTCCCATTAATGTGTTAAGCACTTCACACAAATTCACTCATACTGTAAAGCAACACAACACACTGACATAGTCAGGAAAGACTCCAATTTTTAAAAAAGAAAACTGATGGTAAATAAAACTCCTTTGATTCAAAATTGTTTATTCACACAAATTTAATAGGTTATATCACAATTGTTTGGTCCATAAATATTTAGGGGAAATAGTTTCTATACAATGCATTTTTCAATAAAACAAAGAAAACATGGACAACTTCGCTAGACCACTTAACTGTACTATAAACACGAAGTTCAATATATAAGATTATTGAATTTATCAACTATATCCGAAAGAGTGCACACTGCTTTCTATGACATGTTTGTCCCCTCTACCAGGTTACACCATAAAAAGAGTTTCAGAAATAAGAGGTAAAACAGTACAAAACTAGTGAGGTGTCAAAAGGGTTTAAAACAGTTAATTTAACAAACAACACATATATATCCTGATTTTTTTCCACAAGCTTACTCCCAAGTTATAGCATAAGGCACATTGTAGAACTGAGTTGTAAGTAATCTACTTAATAAAGTAGATCTATAGTACCATAGAGTTGTTCTGTCAAAGAACAAAATTTATACGTATCAATTTTGTACCTGTAAAAGTGTATTAATAAAGATCTTAGCCTTTCCAGGGTTGTTTGGTCTGGTTAGTGGTAAATGCCCATAAGGTAATAGAAACAGGAAAAGTCCAAGATTGGCACCTCAATCCTAACTATATCAACTTGGAAGTAAATTCCACTCATGTCAATTGAACTTCCTTCCTTCTAAATGTGCTTTAGGTCAGCAGCCTTAAGCCTTCAAGAAGATCATAACCACACTGGCTAAATATATAACAACAAAGACACATTTTCTCCATTACAGTGTTAACATCTCTTCCATTGTTTTTTTCTTTAAAAAATAAGCTACTTTTCTGTGCTAATTTTCTAAAAACCCTGAGCAAAAGTTAGAATAATGCACTTTAATATGGGCAGTGAACTGTCGGTATATATCCACTCATTATTGGAGATCAAGCCCTCTCCCCTTTCAAATAATTTTTAAAAAAAGACATTAAATAAAAAGAGAGAGGTATGGGTTGAAAGGAAAGGGGAAGAACAAAGAAAAGATGAACAAAATATAAAACTTTGTGCAAAAGTTATTCTTAACAATCCACCCAAAACTTGATTTTGACAGTTTTTGGAAAATTCCCCTGTTTAATTAGTGTTTTATCAGAAGAAATGATACAGATGAACATTCACCACTGCCCAGACCATTCAGACTTTAGCTTAAATTAAAAAACAAAACAAAACTCAACCACTTACAAATGTAAACTAGGAAAGGTATTTCCAATCAGCGATATATCCACAAGGCTTCTGAATTTGGCAGCTTTCAAGAATTTCAACTGTCAAAAGGATTTTATTTTTAATGTATGGTATTTTATCATGTAGGAGGAGAAGAGAGTTTTTGTTTGCCTTTTTAAGCAAAAAAATAGGAGCAGGGTGAGCAGTTACCATCAAACAAGAATTAAACTTGTATGCAGTGCAATCCAAATAACGTCTAATCAAAAATTAATTCCATTTGGTCCAATAAGGCTGATTCTCAATCATATTAAAACCACATTTTTTAAACTCACTGATTTATGGGTCTGCTACAGCCAGCATGTCTGCCTCTATATGTGTTATTTTGTGGTTTAATTATAAATTCATACACACATACCAACCCTAGGTCAAGTTTCATGTAGATAGTGCTGTACAATATGTACTGCATGTTTATTTGGAAATAAGCTTCCAATGAGTTGAAACAGGCAGACTTACAGTATGATAATAGCACGTATTTGTTGAACTTGCCATTTTGAAGTTAATCCATTAAAATGGCCAGCATTTACCCATGTTAAAAAAATGTAAAGATGACCAAAAACAGCAATGAATAAATGTATTTGAGTAATTATTCAAACATTTTAAGAAATTATATTTTGCCTATTTTCATCGTCTTCTGAAAATTATTGAAAATCTGAACACTTTTACAAGGAGAATTCATATTTTAAAGCTGAAGGTTGTGCTTGTGATTTTGTAAAAATTATGACTTTTTATAGACTTACAGTACTGCACCTTGTCCTATTGAGATGTATAAGTACTCAATATGCACATGCTGGATTTTACATTTATTGAGGGAAAAAACAATATCCAACATAGAGACTGTAACAGCTGCAATCCCAAGCCACTTGGCTCAGAGTAAACTCACTTATTTAAATATGATTTAACAAATAGAAAAGCATTACCATTTTAATAGGGTAAAAAATTTCAGCCTCAAACTACTGATAATATTTAGCAAAATTTATGCACTTTACTTTGAAATCTTTTTATTTCCACGGGACAAAATTGGGTAGACATTTAATTTTTCCCTTTAAAATCAATAGAATTGTTATTTAATTTAATCTTGGATATGCTAATGTTTTGCTATGAGTCCTACTTCAAGCCAATTGAAGCTGGGAACTATATTTATTTGTCCAGTTGAATGGGGATTAGCCCCAAGCAAGTATTTCTAGGATCAATGTGTTTTAGAAGAAAGTTTATGTTAGACCCACATAATCAACCAACCTCTCTGAGGCTGTTCTATTTTCTAGCAAGATTTACTAGCCTACAAAACAGAATTATAACAATTGACATTCATAAATGGCCTAAGTTAATTAAAAAGTTAACGTAATCTAAATATTATTCAGCATATGAATTTAAACCTACTGTTCTGGGGTATTACAAATTCTGAAGAATAATACATCTGAAACATGGAGTAAATGATAGGGTTCCTACACCACATTAAGACATACTATTTAATTTAGGCCTAATATGATGTGTGAGGTTTGCTGTGATTTTTTTGTAAATTAAGAATTTGTGACTTAACTGATTGAAACCTAGTCAATTCTGGGCTATTCACTAAACAATGTTTAGTGTGATACATGAAACCTGTCTATTTCTTGCTCCCTCAAACTCTTATATTTAACACATTTTCAAAAATAAATTGACTTTTGCTTTACAGGATGTTGATGGACTAGAAAAGACAGATGATGCTCCATGGAAAATAGAATTTCACAGTTTGGCTATCAACTCTTATATATCAGAAAAGGCTTCTCAACACTATAGCATAAAGCATCATACTGAAGCCAGCTAATACAATAAAGAATTTACGTGCTGTTGCTTGGGCTGGAACCCATTATTTCCAGGGCAGACCTACTCCTTTTCTTATCTTTCCCCACCCATATTAAGCCTAATAAAAACTGTGCAAACCTCAGTCCCAAACAAAACCTCTTTGTATGCATAGAAAATGAAAAAGTACACAATGTAAGTATCTTAATGATAGTGAGGATTAGAAATCTGAAACGCAACTCGTTGATGGGCAGCCTTTCAGTCGTGACATACCGGCGTTGATTAAAAATGGTCGGAGTATCTTGGCATTCGGAAATTGACTGAGGAAAGAGCCATAGACAGCTGGGCTAGGCAGAGCACAAATATCTCTAACATAATTATGCTTATGCTCAACCCATCTGTGATTCTACTAGTTGACCTGTGTATGAGTGGGACCCCTGTACAGGACATGTAGTGTGCCATGTCTCAGGATGAATACAGACAACTCTCTTAGCACACATCTGTGACTGATGTGTAGTAACATTATCATTCTAAACAGTAAGAAACAGCCTCACAGCGTGATAGTTTGATTATTTAGGTTGTTCCTACTCAGTGGTTCCTTCTGTATATCCCAGTGTGTATATTATTTGAATTTTGCCCTCTTTACAACTTTTTTCTTCAGGCTATGCTGGTTACTTGTAAGTAGCAGGTCAGTCATATAATTTGATGCCACAAGCAACTACCACTAGTTTGGCCTGCCAATCCAAGTCACATCGTGACACAGTAGGATGAAAATTGAGTAGGTTCTGATGCATGGCAAATATATCATAAGGACAGCTTCCAAATTGCAGGAAACTACCAAAGAATAAAGAAGGCATGTCACACAGATCACCCAACTTAGAACTTACTTAGCCAAATTTGACAACTGGCCAATACCTGTTTTTAAAGTTGCAAGTCTCGTTTGATTGAGAAATATATTCCTCTGAACCCAATGGCCGGGTTGAATAATGTAATGTGGAGGAGAAACTCAGCTACCTCAAGTGGCAGATTTTGTGGTGCTAAATATTTTTAGATTTTCTGCATCAGGCCCAAAAGATCTTGGTCAGGTACTAAAAGATCTTGGTCAGCCTTGCTCAGTGAGATTTCCTTCCTTTCCTTCCTCCTTTCCTTTCATATGTTTTTTATAATTCAGATGCCAGTCATTTGACGAAAACAAACACTGATCTGTTTATTTGGAAACACAGTTTTCTGACTAATATACCAATCATTTTGCCCCCAGTAAATTATAGAAATAAGGAACGTACAATTTTAAGAGGCACTTAAACCTTCCGTTTAATTAGGCAATGATTAAAAAAAATCAAACAACAATTTATAGACAAGTTCATGTTGCTTTATAATAGAATTCTATTACTGCAAACTCATTTGCCAAGTGGTTGTGCGTGCTACACACCAAGCGGGTTTTCCCAAATGCGTTGTGGTGTTGTCTATTGTTTAAAAGGTTGTAAATAATATTAATAGTAAGTGTTATATAATGGAGAAAGAAGAAGAGGAAGCAGAAGAAACGAATCAGGAGAATTTTGAACTCAAATGTTAGAAAATGTTTGTTAAGGTAGTTTGTGGGGGGCTCGTGGAATCGTGGCTGTCCAAGTTAGAGGTCACTGATGATACTACAGTGATAGTGGGATTGGTCAGGTCTGTTAAAGTGGTCGCAGTGCCGGGTGGAGTGAGAGCGCCGCTGTCTGCTGAGGGCGGTGCCGGAAGTGACGTGCCATCAGCTTTATCAACACCCCCATTCTCCTGCCGCAAAAGATTCCTTCTGAATTTGGCTCTTGCGTTTTGGAACCAAACCTGCAAACCAATCCCAATTGATTTCTTTACCAATGTTAGCTTTTGTTTTTGACTGTCTTTTACTCCTCTCTCTGTTTTTTTTCCTTCCTATTTCTGTTTGCATTTTTAAGGACTGCGGGTTTCTTGTCGTACCTTTTTCCTCCCTCCCCACCTGCACTTGTCACACTTGCTGCTGTATTAGAAATTCATCAGCAATTCACTAAGTCTAGCAAATAATTCTTCTAGGGAGCACTTGTGGTTGTTTCTTTCACTCGTGCCATAACACTGGTGAAACGGATGTTCCACAAACCTCGTATGATCCTTTAAAAACGTGGAGAGTAAATGCAGGATGAAAGAACTCGTGTACCACTTTTCTTATGTGGTTTCTGTGTGTCCTGTTTCAAAGCTGAGCTTGTTATTGTTATAGATCACTAGTCTGTTATATTCAGAGTTGAGTGTAAACTCCTTCCACCCATGTTTGTTGGCTCCTGTGGAAATGGCCCACCATAATTGAAGTAAACCATTTACAGAGATGATAAACTGTGGCCAGAACCTTCTATCAATTAAAAATATTGTTGTTACTGTTTCTAAATTTACTAGTTTTTCAGCTGTATTATGAAAAAGTCAGATTTAGAGCATCACATCTCAAAGAACAATCCAAAAATAACAGATTAAAGCACTTTACATACAACATGAATCCCATGTGATGTACTGACTGCCGCACTGCTTCAGAATTCAGGCAGAGGGAATTAAATCTTTGCATGTTCTCTACACAATCTTCCTGAAACTCTTCATGAATCGTGTTAAATCAGCTTGCTAGTGACACTGTTGGGCCAAAATTTTTGCCTTCATATCATCTTAGTATTCTAATATAATGCAGTACAGCAACAAATACACCCATAGGATCATTGACTGTATGTAGCAAAAGTCAGTTCAGGCTGACACAGAGGCCTCTTGAGGTTATTTTTGGCTAATAAAAATGGAGAACTGCAATAAGATAGATGTTTTGCCTTAAATTCAATATCCATTTACTGTTTAATTACAAAGTATACCAGTAAATTTTACACATTTTCCTATTTTTTTCAGAGCAAAAAATAATTGATTCTCCTTCAGTCCTGAGAGCAGTAGCTCTGGAGGATAGCAGAATTGCCCACTCAAATATACCTTCAATACCCTTGGAGAATATGATCTGAATATGTAAATGTTTACCTATTTATTTATGGGAGGAGTCAGCTCATTTTAGCTAGCAGAAGGGAAATGTAAGGGATGTGCCATTTTAAATAAAGAGAAAGGATTGGGAGGAAGACATTTATAGCAGAGGCTTCTTACCTGCAGAACTCTCTTAGTTAGTCCAGTCTTCTGGGCAAGCTGCTTGAGGTCCTTAGCATCTGGATTGTGATTAATGGCAAAGTAGGACTTCATGGTACGGAGCTGGTGATGTTTAAAAGAAGTGCGCATACGCTTGGTCTTCTGAGATGGGGGATAAGGCTGCTGGTCTCTGTCCAGATGGTCTGCCTCATTTTCATTGCAACCTGTTTAGAAAAACAACAAACAACAACAAAAGAATTGGAAAATTGTACACAAGCAATGTGAAGGAAACCTTTCAACCTGTGTGTAGAACACACACACACACACAAAAACAAGATATGGTACTAACAGATTTCCTTCTATTGCAGCATTAAAATTTTAATATCACTTAAAGGACTGTCTACATAATATTCAGAGAATGAGGTGGTACAGTTCATAATCTTACATCATGTAAGACAGCAAGTGGAGGAAATGGGTGTTTTCATGTCCCTCCATTCTTAAAGTGATCCCTGCTACCCATTTATTTCTATAGCAGGATATAATCTATAAAATATCCTAGTATAAAATAATATATAGTTTAAAAATAAACATAACACAATAAGAGAGGAGCATATAATTTTAAAAATGATATTAGCCCCAAGTCACTTGCTATGACCCAAATACAAGAATAAAAAGCAGACTTTTACATGTGTCATAGATTCAGAGCACAACATTGAGGAGAAGAGCCATGCTTTATTTTGGGTGCATGCTTTATAAGAAAGAGGGACCCCCAAACAATGGGAAAGCAAAGATTTTATAGAAGTTGAAGGCTATAAGGTGGGAAATCCTAAGGAGATGATTTGCTGGCTGGTTTGGGGAAACTAGGCTAGTCCTAGTCAGTGTACCTGGGGTAAGATCTACTGTTAGTAAAATAGGCCTTTTGGGAGGGTAGCAGAGCTGGAGAAGACCATTGTGAAGGAGATGGAATGTTGAGGTCATCAGATGATAGAGGATGGAAACTTGTGGGTTTTCTAGGTTGTAGTTTCCTCATAAGGCTTTCCTTGGCTGTACTGTGAAGGACAGATGCAATATCCATGTTGTCTGTTAGGTTTATTTTCTCCACTACACATGGCACTGTAAAGCAAACAAAGTTGATCCTACATAGATTCTCAGAAAAAGAGTTGTCATGAGGTGCTATGACAGAGGAGGACCCACCTGTAAAGCCCTTATAACAAAACATGGTTATGCAAGCATACAGTAGGAGAGGCACTCTGGTGCCCAAGAGCCAGTGCCCCATACCTTGAATACCATTGCAAAAACTACATCCTGGAAGTCCAGGCAGCTAACAGAGTTCCCTTAGATATAATAGACAGCAATCTTGCTGTTCAACTCAATATTAGCTGCAGCTTTCAAATTGTTCAAGGACAAACCAAAAATGCAGCCACTTTACCAGAGAGTTAGCAGAATATGTATTTATTTAATATGGCACCGGATTCAAATAAGTCTCAGCGGCTTACAATAAAACATTCTTGTAATATGAATTGCAGGGAGTTCTTGTTCAGCAAGCATTCATTCAGCAACCATTTAAAGTCATGATGGTGCTTAACAAGGGGATGTAGTTCCTTGTAGTTGTGGCTGCTGCAATGACCCCACAAACCTGTGATCATGTGACCCAGCTTGCAATTACAATGTTATAGCGTCTTACAATCATGTGACCACCATTTGCAATAATCCCTGCTGACTTCCAACAAGCAAAGTCAATGGAGAAACTGACAGGAGGTTACAAATGGCAATCATGTGACCACATGATATTTGCCTAACAACAGCAACTGGAACTGCCACAACTGCTATCATAATATGGCACAGTCATATGACATTGCAGCCTACAACCATATCACTTAGCAACAGATTTGCCAGTCCCAATGACTGTCATTAAGCAGGGACTACTTATATTGTGACATGGCCATCCCTATTAAGAAAAACTGTCAGCTACTGGGCCAGTTGCAGATGGTCAGATGTATTCTGGTCCATTAAGGTCACTCGTATCCTTGAGTAATAGAAACAAATCTAGGAGAATATGAAAACTATGTACATTTCTGCTCCTCTAGGAAGAAGATAAGTCCATCCAAAGACTAGATACTTACCTAATTCCAGATACTGTATGTGAGCCATGAATCCTCAGCACCTCTTTCTGAATTCAGTTAATACAACAAGAGAAGGCCATATAGCCTTGATCTATTGATCTCTTACTGTTGGCTATCAGAAAAAAAATATATATACCTTTCCCTGATGAATTTATTTAGTACAGAATGTTTTTTATATGCAGAAGCATTAAAATCAGCATGGAAAAATATTCTTCATGGGTACAATGCTGAATTGGAAGTGGTATAATCTGAAATTCTGGTATAGTCTGCTCCACTCAGCATCAGCTCTGTATGATAAACCAAATAATCGGATGAGTGATGATTCAGTAAAAATGCAAAAGCAGCTACAATGCTGTTTCCTTAGAACATATGTTTGTTATGCATCATTTGCTAATGGTGCCAGTATTTTGAGAAACATTCTGCCAACTTTTACTCCTTTTACTTTATTTATAAAGCAAGTTTCTCCAGAAAGTTAAGGAAGCTGTTCAAATTTTGTTTGTTCTAAGACTGATTCTTTGCTCAGTCAACTATGAACCAACTATGAGCAGAACTCCATATTATTAGCTCCACAATTATCACCTGCAAGCTGCTTTCTCTACACAAATTAATAGGATGAGTGCTTTGCAGCAGAGAAAAAGTGGCAAGAAAATGGATTAATTTGTATCCTTTCTTCCATCATAATTTTTCTCCCATAGTTGTCGTCAATCTAATTTTCTTACAGAAAGGAATATATTCTTATACATTGCTAGCCAGCGCTAACACTTTCTTTTCACCTATACACATGAAGAAAAGTCAGAACTGGAGTACCCCATACCCAACCTGATTGCAGCAATAAGGCTTAAACGTGTTTTTATCAGATACTTACACTACATCTATAATCAGCTTGGACAAAGGTACAGTGTTATAATATCATCTTTATTTATTTTTATTTATTTACTGTATTTCTCAAATTTAGATGCTGCCAATCTCGCAAGTGACTTTCTGCGGCTTACAATCACTAAAAAGTTATAAACAATAAATAGGAATATTAAAATTAATTTAAAGAATATTAAAATTAATTTAAAATTAATCAGATGGGGAGGGAGGACCAAGACGCACATGGGGAGGAGGCACAATTGACTTGGTTGACTTTCAAAAATCAAAGAAGGAGGGTCTGAACATACTTCAGAGAAAGAGAATTCCATAGAGTGGGAACTGCATGTCTTTCCTTCCATGTGCCCTCTACTCCCAAGGAGATGGAGCTCTCAATAGGCTTCTTCTCAATGACCAGACTTGGCAGGCAGATTTGATTCAGACTAGAGGCTGAGAGGTTCAGTGCTGCTCTGTACAGGGCTTTAGAGGTTATTAATAGCACTATGGATTGGGTATGGAAATTACTGGCAACCAGTGAAGTGACTTCACAATAGGTGTTGGTCTATACTGGCTATATCACCAGTATAGACTAACACCTATTGTGAAGTCACTACATCACCAGTATATCACTGCATTTTATTCCAGATACAGCTTCTGGGTCATTTTCAAAAAAAATCCCTCAGAGACCATTTACCTGTAATCTAGCCTCTAGGTGATAAAGACATGAATTAACATTGCCAGAACGTCCTGACCATAATTATATGGACTATAACCACCATTCATGGATCATAACCAGCCACAAGTCCAGGAAGATCTTTGAGTCAAAGACCTCCTTTAGGAGGAGCATGATCTGATCCTGGATTATCATCAGTCCCCAAGTGCTTATTGAGACAGCACAGTGACAAATTCTATCTATTAGATCATTAAGAATAAGCAATTTAAGGGAAATATATATGATCCCAACAAATATACATGTGCAGTTCCTGCTGGGAAAAAAAGGACAGAACAACGTATGAATCCAATAATCACATATTAAGAGCCATCTTTAGCAGGAAGAGGTGGTTTATTTTTCTTTAATGCTTCCGTAAGTATAGACATTGTATGCCATAGCTCTGTATAAACTCCCTTTTACCTAGATTTATGTCCTACATTCACTGTAGCTTTGCCATGAATCCTCAACAGGATTATATCTTTGAGAAAAGTGTAAATTGTAGACCATTGACTCTTGGCTTTTTAGCTGTCACTGGCACTGCAGCTGTACTTGCACAACTAAAAATGAGCCAGTTACCTAAAAAATTATAAGCCTTCTAGAATCCTGATCCTATTATGTGGAAAGAATCCCTGTGGAATCAATAGGACTCAGTATCATTAATATATTTCAGAGCAGAATACAAGTGAATTTGTTTTCACTATTAAGTATGAAATATTATATCATTTTTCAGGAATGATTTAACAAAGCTAATTTCACCATGCAGGAACAGAATGAACAGTGTAAATTTAATTTAATTGAAATGATTAATTCTAGGAAGGAATTGAATTAGTCCATATATAAAGTATGTCTGAGTATATATGTATCATTTTATTTTTATTTAAAGAGACATCTTGGAATATTTCCCAACATTTGGTTGGAATTCTTTCACAAAGTCTAGTAATTCTCCATCCCAATATAATGGAAAACATAGATTATATTCTATACGTTACATCAGTCCAAAGAGACAGACTGGATTGTCTCAAAGAGAGAGAGCGTTTTATGGTTGTATTTATCTACCTTTAAAATAAAAGATAATAGAACCTAATACTGTTTTCTCAACTACTTTTCCCAACTGCTTTGTAAAAAAATATCTAGCAAAAGCTGGTTTAATGGTTTTCTAAACTTCTTTCACCTGACAAGTGTTTCCTGTAAATATAATGAAAATAATTTAGAAAAATATTGAGGAGGTAACATTTTTTCAGCAGCAGAAGGAGGTACAATATTTAAAAACACAAGAGAATGATTTTTAACAGAGTCACTTCTATTAAGTTCAGGAGTTAAGAGCATTTTAGTATTTAACATGCCTTCTTTGCTCACCTGAAGGCCAAAAGCTTGGTCCTCAAAGAGAAAACTAAATATAAAAATCGTTATACCCACCAAATGTATTTGGATTACAACTGCCCAGGTCCTAGAATTTAAAGTAGCTCATTAATTTCATGCTTACCAAGAACTATTGTCATCGTAATCCCATTACATTTAAGAAAATGTAGGATGGAAAAAGCTATTTTAATCATTAATTTTTTGGAAGCTGCCTATGGTTTAGGAAAAGCATCAGCTGGTCCTGAACCTGGATCAAATGTGTTCTTTTGTGCTCTGTACAGAACATTTGTACTCAGGTAGTATTTGTGGTCTTCAAGCCATGCAGTTTTCTTAGAAATCTTGCTATTGCTTTTTTCTCAAGACTGGGAAAAGGTAACTAGCCTAAAGTCACTTCCACGCTTAAGCAGGACTAGAATCCAGGTTTCCTAGCTCCCAGTCCAGCATCTTAATCCCTAGACCAAACAACCTAAGTTATCTTTTACATAATGTATTATTGCTGTGATGTCCCTGAGGAAGAATTAAATATCACTGAAGGTCAAACAGATTTTTTTAAGTAACCTCTAAATATTTTTAGTGATTCTGGGCCAACCATCTATACTGATGTTACTATGCTGTCATTACTTTGTGCATCATTTTTGCTTTTGCTACTGCTGCTGTTGAAAAGTTCTAAATTTTGAAATTCCTCAATTGCCTTCTATTTCTTTTTTTTCTGAGGGAGGTGTTTTTGCAAATTGATTTATAGAATAAAATACCTCTTTAGAGGGGGACAAAAATTAAAGGATAAGTCACAGAACAGACTAATGAAATTTAATCGTCCAAAGAATATTGACTTCTAGGGAGAAAAATTTAAAAAATAGTTGGAAGGGAAAATAGAGCAGTATATCAAAGAGGGCACCTCAGTTGTCTGGCTGACTTTTATCCTGATCAAATGTACTTCATACCACAAGAATTTGATGGAGGTTTACTGGCAAATATGTGGATGCCAATGGTGCTCTCAGTTTGCCTTGAAACTGCAGCACAATCCACTGAAAAGGCAAAGAGAAGGAAACCTTACAGTTTCACTTTTAAAGTACAAACAGGAGAACATAAATCGTTTTATTTCTCCAGAGAAGGAGCATCAGTGATGTAGGTGTATGCAGAGAGGAAGGAGTGGGCATACTTTCCTAACAGCAATGGCTTGCAAAAATGCTGCTTAAGTGAAATTATCTTTGTCTTCTCTGAATACCACTTGATCTGCCAGAGCTCATTTTTAATTAAATGGGTTTTTAAAGTGGTGCATGAGCTGAGAATCTTGAGTGGGCATGTCTGCATGTTTC
>JANHZU010003157.1:45642-74641 GCA_032468055.1 Acrochordus granulatus | reverse complement strand
AGAAATAGCTGGTTATATTTCCATTAGCAGCAGTGGAACAAGGAAACAATGAAGTCTTTTTAGCAGAGCAAAAGTAAATAAACATAGGTGTGCTAGCATAGGCTAGGAATTCTGTAGCACAAGCCATTCCCACAAACACTTTGCTTATTCTAAATCACCTCCTTTGTACAGATAGCCTTTGTTTAACAACCACAATTGGGACTGGCAACTTAGTCATTAAGTCAGACAGTCTCTTCATTAAGTGAAACCGTGACTGTGCTTATGATCTTACTTCAGCTTTCTTTGCTTTACAGACTTGCAAAAGTCATAAATGCAAGAGTTGGTCACAGAGCTATCTTTTCATCACCATCACAACTGTGAAAGGTTGTTATACGATGTAGTTGCTAAATGAAAACTACCTTGTCTCCAAAGCCACTTAGATAAATTCTAACAAAACAAGAACACTAGATTCTTTCAGTCATGCTCCATAATTAGTGTAGACATTCGTCATCAGGCTGAGCAAAATGTTTCAGCTGTGGCAATGGAACACCATTCTTCGCTGTATTTAAAGATGGCAGGCTGGTGTAAGGGCTAGGGCAGACGATATGGCTGATTACCTTGAATTTTGGTATGTGGGATCTGCTTTCTGAGATGTTCTCTCAGTCTGCCAAATGATGAGGCTGGCCCTGAACAATATCCTCCAGCAATGCACTCTTCTAATAGTTTCAGTGCAGTGGAAAAAAATATTTAATATAAGAATGAGGATTTCAAAATTGAAGAAAGTTTGAATATACTTCAATTTTCCAAACAGGTAAGAAATCAAATGCACATTTCATCCTCAGTCCCAGAGTTAGCTCCCATCTCTTTTTTTTATGTGGTACCCTTGAGCCTTGATCATTCACATCAAGTTAATGTACAGAACGAACAACAGAAGTTGCAGATGCTTTATCTTCTCCCGTGCTAGACAGCCAAAATATTCTCTGATTTTGTCTAAACCCAGTCCAACAATATTCAGTATTGGCATACAAATGTCGTGTCCCATGAATTGGATCACTGCCCACCTGCTAAACATGGTAACCCACCAGTAACTCCCAAGTGTCTTGTTGCTTGGATGAAATGTCTCATATTTCTCTAGAGAATAGGTAAGCAAGTAATAGACTCTCAGCCCCATTTGGCCATCTATAAAATATAACAATAACAGCTTAACTCATATAATTCTTGTTCAATGACCCAAGACTGTACTTTGCTTATTTGAAAGCTTCAGACAGCTGACAGTCCATTGATCACGAACAACAATTTCACAGGACTTGTCAGGGCTTATAGAACAGGAAATGACCTCAGTGCTCCCTGAAGGCAACCAAAGGACAGATAATTTCTGTAAGCTTTTAAGGGAAGTATTTTTTTACAATACATTGCCATATTTTGCTATCTTGCATATTTAATCATTAGTTTGATTTTTACCATTCTTTTCTACTTATGGTGACTAACAAAATTTTAACAACAATTCACCTCCATGTTGTCTGTTCTGAGCAAAGGATTTTTTCCCCCATCTTCCTCCTGAAGATACGTCTGGTAGCTCGAAACCATGTGCATGCAATCTTTAATACCTGCTGTCCTAGATTTTAAGAAGTCTCTTCCTCCCAAATTATGTTATACCATTTCTGCCCTAAGTATTCTTTTAATTTCATTTTCTTCTCTTTTTAAGCTACTGATTTACTTCATGCATATCTAAAAATAGACTTCTAAAGTAATTCTAATGTAACAAATTCACAAGAAAAGAAATGGCATGGACTTAGGAGCAATCCTTAGATATATTTGTCTTTGTGATGTTTCTCAGCCCTTGGCAATTTCTTGTCAGTAATAATTTGAAAGTAAATGCTACATATAGTTCACAGTAGGGTTGTGTATGCTTCAAAAATGATTCAGAAGAACCACTTTGGACCTCACATGAGCACAGCACTTCTCTGAGATTCAGTAAAGCAGCCTGTCATTTTCACACAAACCTGAAAAGAAGAGCTGCTTTAATGAATACCAGAAAGAAATTGTACTCATGTGAATTCTGAAGAGTTTCTTCTGAATCATTTCTGAAGCGTGCAGAGTCATAGTGCACAAACTGTATGCCAGAGGGTTATGTGTAGATATATGATTCCATCCTCCCATGCTACTCCTTATTCTATCAAACGTTAGCACTGACCATAAAAATGATCTTTATGATTACAGAAGTCGACAACAATCTAAGCACATTGATTTTTATGCAGACTGAATTTTCTTCTTGCCTTGTTTCTGTCTGTAACTAGATTACCAGCAAATCAGAAGCTGCTATGTTACCAGAGAAAGCCACACATAATCACTTGGTTAATCTCTTTTTCATTTATTTCAGCTCTTATACTAAAACAGTACACTGTAACCAGCTGCTGCAATCCTATTATATTCACTAGAAAAATAAGTGAAAGTTTCTTCTTGGGGAAAGTGTTTAGATTCAAAATGTTCTGAGGCTGTCCTGCCACTTCATTCCTTCATACCTGCTTTCTTCAGTGAATTCACATATTACATCCCTTTATTTAATTCTGCATATTTTCCATCACTGCACAAGAAACTTCTTTTAAAAATATCTCACATGAATACTAGACCTCTGTGCTCAATACTTTCCCTGCCTACTATCATTAACATAAATGTATATTTTTTAAATACAAACTGGCTTAATTGGACTGAAATCTAAAGTAAATACATGGTCCACATTTATCTGGAACTGGGTCATGCAGATCCTTTCATATATCCTGAGTTACAAGTTGATGTTCAAACAGAATAGATAATTATTGTTCCCATCACTAGAAGTAATATTAATTTAAAAAAAAGAATTAGAAGCTAGACTTCTTTAATTTAATAGTTTTCCACATACATAACAAAATATACTTTGGATTAAGTTCCACAAGACATGTCTACAATACAACAAAATGAACAGTGCTGAATGCTCTTCTTCAGAATACCAGATTCCAACACCCAGCTACCCCTATTTTACTATATATTTTGCTTCCTTTCAAACATTTAACACACTATACTTGCTAAGAATACTCAGCCCTAATCATGCTGTTTTGGGGCATTCACCCTCATTAATTCTGTTCTGTAATACATATGACTAACATCCAATAAGTGAAAATATCTTCCAAATTCCTTTGATTCCAGAGGGAGAACATTGCTGCTATTTTTGTGTTTTGTTTTTTTTTTAGTATTGAGATTAATTAGAGTACAACTTTTCCATACTGGTAACCTCTGTCTGGAGTCCATGTGTAAAGACACCTGTTTTACTCAATTTCTGCCACCGGTTGAAAACATCAACAGACATAGAAGACATTCTTCCAGTTATCAACATAGCTGCTCTCATTTTGCTTGTTGGCATGTGAATTATGTAAACAGTTTCCTTAGAGATGCTTTATAATAATCCAGGATTCCTCTCCCCCATTGTTCTAGTTGCTTTAAGAAAATCCAAAAATACAGTCCTATGTTCCAAGGATGAAGCTCAATCTTCATTCCTAAGACCACATGGGTCCTAAGGAAGCAAGCCGGAGGTACAGCTTAAAGCAGACACCCACTGATGGCAGGCAGCTACTCAAATCTTTGTCTGGTCTTGTATTATTCCCACACACATGCACATTGAGATAAAGCATTTTTTTTTCTTTGATGTAGTTGCAATAGAGTATGGAGAGCTGCTGCTTCTGAAACTGCTGGTTACAAGTACTGCAGAACAATATTTTCCCAGAGACATCCCCAGTTCCATCTTTCCAAACAGAAAGCGAAGGAGTAGGTTCTTTCGGCACCATATCTTCAGCCAGTATCTTGAGCCAGCAGTTATCAGTGGAGCTGCTGCTTTGCCCCTTGTCTTTTGTAATAGGAGATTTATGAACTTTTCAGGAACTATGAATAAATAAGCAGACAGTTCCTAAATGTACTCATTTGGAAGAAAGTTACAATCAATTCAGGGAGGTTTACTTCTCAGTAGAAATAGTGTTTACTCTTATGCATGACACTTTGATTTATGAAGGCACCCATGATTTCCTTTCATAGCCACCCAGAATTTTGTGAATGAATGAGATAATGTCAGTAAATGTATTATAAATAAAAACCTGTTACCGAAAAGCAAAAGAAAATCATTTCTAAAATCCAAATAAATATTAAACCTAATATAATGTGGGTTTATGCACATATTATAAGCGAAGGCAAAGTAAAAGTCAGTATGAGACAGGTTTGCAAGTGTTTGAATTAATTATGTTCCTTCATAAAAAGGTTCCATCCACAGGTAATATTTATAAAAATATTTCTCTCTTATAAAAATGTCCATGCACAGGGAATATTTATCTCCATACCATGAAAAGATTCTACCTCCTGTAGAACATTTCTGATTTACTTATTTATTAAATTTATATCTGACTGTCCAAAGCAATTCTGATAAAAGCAAAAGCCAGGCAAGGCAGTTGGCAGGCATAACATCATGTGTGAAAATATCCTTAGAATCAGCAAGTATATAAAAACCGCCCTCCACAAGATATTGGCAAGACAAATTCCAAGAAACCTGATAAACTGGTATCTATGAGTGGTAGTTTAACATAATGTAGTGGACATGTTGTCAGAAGCCACATATATTTTTTCCAACGCCAGGAGAATGTACTTTATCACAAAGAAGCTAAATACTTACCTTCGTCTCTGATTTTTAACTGATAGCTGATGATTAACTGATTTTTAATGAGAGACACACAGAGAAAGAGAAACAGACACATAATTATATATTTTATAGATCTTATTACAGTTGCCACATGCTGTCCACCCCTTGAATTTTCCATTGGTAAATGGAAAACTGAAAATTGAACCTTCCACTGGCAGGCCAATTCCTCACCAGATTTTTATAAATGTGCATATTGAAACCAGATCTAAACCAAGCTTCAATTGCCTAGAAAGGGAAGAATACCTTAAATCTAATAAACAACAAGGGACCTCCGCTGAAGTTTTAAAATGGGAATCAGAAACATTACTTTGCTTTACTCCTGCAACACATGCTAAGTCTTTCTTTCTAGATTAGCCTCTGTCGAAAAACAGAGGTTCGCTAGGATCCTAGATCCACATCCAACAATCAGCCTTTCCAGTAGACTAATAGATATCCTGTATTACAATTTACCATCATCTTCAATCAGTATAGTAAGCAATGGGTAGAAATGACACATTAATGCATTTCAGAAATTCCTGAAGCAGGAGAAAGAATATAAGTCTCAATTTACTTCTGATTTTTATCTGAATACAAGAAAGCTTGGCAAGTGAGAAGAAGTCCTCCTAAAATATGTCAAATTTACTTTTCTCTCTGTCACATTTTGAGGCCAGCACAATAGCCAGGAGCACATCCAAGTGAAACAGTACTTAAAAACTCTCCTCCCCCATTCCATAAGCAGGCTTTCTCCATTCAAAAGCCACCAGAGGTCACTGCTACATTTGTTTGGCAGTGATGTGAGAGCTAACATTTTATGACTTTTTTTTAACTGGTGGAAAATGTGATGCCTCTTATTTTAGCTACAGAACTCAATTGGAAGTGCGGGGGGGAGGAGGCAGGTCAAGTGCCACATAAAGTCTATTCAGCGAGGCTTTATAAAAGAAGAAAATCCAATCCATTTTGATTCTCAGTTGCAATCTTTGTTCTACTGGGCTGTGTTTGATTTTCTGTCCTCTCTTAAATATCTAATTCATCACGCCAAAAACCATGTCTTTCTTGCATAAAACATCTACCATGGAAAAAAGATGTTTTATGCTACTTTGCCAAATGAAAAGATTTTGTGAGTTAGATCTGAATTGTATTTCTGAATCTTCACATATTTTCTACTCAGAACGAAATGGACTGACTTGTCCACAAAGATCTGTAGAAGTATGGACATAAAAAGGTCCTGACACCTTACAAACTATTAAGGTATTATAATATTTTAACAATAGTTATACAGTACATGTTTGATTTTGGTGCTTTGTACTTTTAGATATAAAATAGTGACTTGAAATTGGGAGCAGGGGTGGAATTAAAGGCAAGAAGAATTAGGTTCCACTTGGGCCATGTGAAGGACTAAAATTCCTTGGAAACTCTGGCAAACATCTTTCAGAGTAAAATCAGGTTACATAGCCTGAAGGGTTATATTTATATATGAATTTAAAATTTAGTTTTAATTTGCTTTACAAGGGATTTTACTATACAAAACAGAGTAATGGTCTTGTCCACTATGAACCAAGCTTAATTCCTGGTGACTTCATGGACTTATTCATACAGTTTTCTTGAATATTGAAAAGACTTGCCAAGGATTTTTTCCCCAATTTCCCATTCTGTCTATACTAAAAATGCAAAGGAAAAGTTAAATAAAAGCCAGCTTCAGATCAGAGATATATCTAGCCAAGGAAACTACAGATGCAAGTACTGGAGTACATGTATATAAATATACCACATACATGATATCACATACTTTATATTCAGGAATGCACCCCCAAAAAAACTAACATATTGCAGTTCTTTCCCTGCTTGGGCATTCTTTTTTATCTGACTTGGTTTGTGGAAGAGAAATGTTATTTCCATACAGAGAAGTGAACTACAGATGTCTGATCCATTGCCCAGAAATAAGCCCTACTTTATTCAAGCATAAATAGGATTCCAGCTTCTAGAGTTGCTATTTATCAGAAAGATTACAAAAATCAGGCTTTGTATATATTGACATGGGCGAAAATAAAGAGACAGTCCTTCTTTGGCATCAATCATGGCTAGCATCTCTTGGGCTAGCCAGACTTCATATATATTGGCATGGGTGGAAATAAAGAGACAGTCCTTCAGCATAAATCATGGCTAACATCTTTCTGAGCAACAGAAAGCAAAATAAATGGATAAATTGGTGATTTAAAAGGTAGTGGTCTCTCTAGCTATTACAAATTTTTACCTGTCCAGGAAATGTGTAGTATTATGCTACCATTAGATGAATATATAAGAGGTCCTTATTCGTATAGTGCCATCGCTGTGTGGGATGAAACCTGTTTTCATTTATGAAAATGAATATATAAGAGTTGCTTCCACAAGATTGGCAGCATACAAATTAATTAAATAAATAAGAATTAAACCATTTATTTTCCCTAAGATTCAGTGAACAGGAAAATAATACTGAGTCTCTGGGTATCAGTATTTCTTGGATCACATGCTAAGGTCCAGGCCCTAATAATTTTGATCAGAAACAGAACAGACAATAGGGATGTGTATAAAATCTGATTGACTCAATCATTTCTTTGTGATGATGTAAAATTTGCCTACTTCTAACTTCAAATAATAAAATGTGCCAATCTAATTTGGGGCACAATCCAGCCAGTCTTAACAATATTTACATCACATTCATTTCAATAGGAAAGGTTTAAAGAGATGCTTAATTCTCCTGTTGAAAACCAAAGGAATTGAATGATGGAACCCTGTGGTCATTAACTTCAGTCTATACAAAATTTTGGAGAAAACATGATAGGAATAAGGTTCGATTCTTTAAAATTTACTCAGCACCATCTTATAAACATATTTTGCCTGTTTAAAATATTTTGTTATTTGTTCATCATTGTCACATTCTTCTGCTCTCTGCAATAAAGTATTTGTTCGGTAGTAGTGATTAAAGCTTTCTAACTGGGAAAACTACCCGGTTTTGTTTTGTCTTTATTTTTCAGGACGATTATAAACGAATGAACGGTTCCAGTCAGGCCGCATACACCCAGCTATCGAACTGTACTTCTTGAATAGATTCTGGAAGCGATCGACCTGGAAATCCTCCTGCACGATCCCCCATCTCCACCCTAGAAATAAATCGGAATCGATTTATGACGTAATTTGTAGAAAGTTAGGAACCGTGAACCGTCCCTTTTCCGCCAGTCTAGGGCGTCCCTGCACTGTTTTCTAAATAATTCTGCGTACATTTTTGTTTTCTTCTCTGAAAGAATTTCCCGTCTTCTCACGGGCGGAGTGGTTTGTCCCTAAAATCGAGTCACTCCGAGGCAGAAATGAAAGGACCGCAACGAAGTCCAAGGTACCAAGTCCAGCATTAAACACAGTTAAAAAATATCGGTGCCCTGAAATTTAAACAACTCGAGCGCGAAACCGAGCGGAGGAAGCCCCATGAAACGAACGTATTCAGAAATATCTTCTGAATTTCCATACGCTTTCACTCTATATAAACGTTTTTTGCAGAAAACAGTGCAAACCAATCCAGAAGCACCGGGAAGGTCGCAGCCTGGGGGACTTTGCGAAGGTCAGATTTTAGTGACTTTGAGTAAACCGGATAGGATGGGGCTGTTCAGAAGCAGCTCAATGACTCAAATCCCTTTATTTCACTCTGAAATGAGACTGGGACGACGGGGCAAGAAAGGCCGCTTTCCTCGACAGCAAGCTGTCTTCGTCGCTTCCTAAAGAAAGGTCCCTCGATTTGCAGCCCCCTACCCCATTCTCTGCCTCGCATTCCTAACGGGGAAGAAGGCGGGGGCTGCCCGGTTCAAAGCAAGACTAGCCCCAGGAGCAGAGCCCCCCCCCCCGCGAAAGCGGCCCAGCACTCCCGGCTGAAGAGAAGAGGCGCCCCAGCGCTCCCTGGCCGTTCGCCTGGCCTGAAAGCGGCTCCGCTGCCAGAGGTGCCGGTGCCAGCTCCAATTAACAGCGAACAATTAAAAACAGCTCGGCTTCCTTCTGCCCCCGCCTGAGAGCACTCTGTCCCGCAGCACAGAGGGAGTTCTTCAGACAAAGACGTTAACTGGTTACGGGATTAACCCATTCTCCGTGTTGGTGCACGACCTCGAACTTTAACAGAGCCAAAGAGAGGTTTGCGCAGCCCCCGAAAACCCAGCCCTTGCAGTCTCGTGTGTTGCAGCTGAGAAGACAGCAGCCAGGACTTCAGCCGACTCGACGTAGCTTGTTGTATCAACCCGATCGCGACCCGGGACTAGAGAGACGCGCGAGAGCAGACCGTGAGTCCAGAGCTCTGGCCCGTTTTCGAAAAGAACCTCGCTTCAGCGATTTCCTTCAAGAGGGTCCGATCCAAAATAACTAGTCGCGCAGTTTTTCCATCTTTCTCGCCCAAGTTCTCTTCCTGCCTTTTCAGAAGTTCAAATTCATGTGGACCATACACACAACCACTCTGTCCTTCTGGACCAGACCGACTTGCACACGGGCTAAGGGAAACGAACAAACAGAGCTTCCCTCGGACAAAGCCCCGCACGCTTCACAGAGGGACGGTTCCGCAGAGTCCCTTCGGTTGATCGCAACCTTCGGGACCTCTCGGAATCAGGGACGCCTGTCCTCAAAAAGGGCTTTCGCAGCAGTAGCGAGAAACAGTCGGGGTGCATTTTTCTGGGGATGAGTGCCGAATAATTACTACGGAGTATCTAGGAACCAGATTGTGCTGTTGGTCTCTGACTTGAAGGAAGAGGTTTCAACTCTGCTTGAATGTAGTGGGGTCCTGATCCTCATCACTGCTATTATTACCAGACTTCCATACTAGCAATTTATAGTGTGATCGTTCTAGTGCTGTACCATAAATGAAAACAAGTTTCATGCTACCTCTCTTTTTCCGGTTGTTTCAGTAATTATGATAAATTGATGGTTTAATTCCAAAACATCAAGGACCCCTTTTCTTATAGGGAAGATCAACAGCTGCAGAAACTTAACATCCCCCAAAATTTTTAAAAAACTTGCTTCTTCTCAGAATAGGTGAGCAGAACCTTCAGATAAATAAACAAAGCTTTATTTTCACAAGGAAGGAAACCCTCCTGAACAACTGGATTTACTTTAAAGTAGGCACAGCTAGGTTTGCACCCTAAGTGGTCAAAAGTCTTCTGATCTAAGAAGTCCCCAGAGTCAGTGCCATGCCATCATAAACATTAAAGCCGAAAGACACTCTCTATTTTTCAACAACTCAACTTTGGTAGAGGTGGGAAATCAAACTGTCCTACCTTGTAAAGTTATTTTCACTTAACTTTACAAGCATAATTTAACTTGTTCTAACTTTTAACTTTTCAAGCATACTTAAGTGGTGTTCTTTGTATATTTAAAAGTAATATCAGCAGCATAATTTCTGCTTTGATTCTGTTTGCCTGGAAATATGCTTATCATAAACAAGACCAAACTCAACGTGTTAGATAAGAAGTTGCTAAGGAAAGTGAGGGAATCAAATATATTTGCATTTCTAAATTTCCTAAAGAAAAAGAACTGTTCCAAATAAAACTAAGACAAGCAGGAGGAAAAAGCAGTATTTTTCTGAAATACATGCTGTATAGTTTGAACTTGACAGTGCTTCAGGTTTAAGTCCTAAACATATTGGATGGCTCACTTAAACTCTAAACTGCAAAATCCGGTAGACAAAACAAACCAACCACATTTTTATCAAGTAAGCAATGTGAAACCTGTACTCATTTTAAACTTCCATGCATTGCTGAACCAAGGAAACTGGACTGATCAGAGGGTTAAGTTAGATTTGTATGTGTGTGTGGGTCAGTGGGTGTGAGTGTGCATGGTAGATGTACATATAGCCTATGTTTCCCTTAACCTCAGGGGAACTTTTTTCTGTGCAGTGTATGCTCTAATTCTCCAAAAAGCACATTTTGTTTTGGGCTTGAAGGCCAACTTTACAGGTGAAATGTTCCTATTCCTCATGTAAGTCAATAACCTCTTGCCTACAGTAATTTCTGCCAAGATATTTATTAAAAATTAAGGTGAAAAGATTGCTTGAGGGAGTGGGAGCTGAGAAACTCTGAAATGGTATAACAAAGATCTTGCTCTGCAATTCATATACTGGGTTGCAAAGAAAAAAGACAGTGTCCATTACCCTTCAGGAAAACAGTGAGCATGTCTCCCAGAATAAAGCTAAGATCCTGGGCAAATGGGCCCTTGAGAAGCAGAATAGCTGCCACACTTCTCCCAGAGGGGATTATCCAACCCACCTGAACTGTAGCTGACCAGATCGACACCCAGAGCTGGGCTCTTCCTCTTCCTGGGCCGCCCTTTCTGGACTGTACCGGTGCCATTAAAGTAAGGCAGGGCCAGGCCACCACCCTTGGCTGCCAGCTCAGTGTAGCTGAGTGACGCTGGTGGGTAGGAGGCAGGGTCGGTGCCCTGGAGCAGGCTCTCGAAGTGTGCCCGGCAATAGACCACGTTGTCCTTCATGCCAAAATGATCGCCTGTTGTCAGTGTCTTGTTGCATGTGGTGCAGGTGAAGCAGCTGAGGTGATAGACTGAGTCCCGGGCCCGCATCACCATCTCCGAGGCCGAGATGCCCAGGTGGCAGCGGGCACAGCGCTGCACAGAGAACCTTCTGGGGGAAAGAGTGCATGAGTTAGTGGTGGCCCACCAAGAACAAGGGGCAGTCGCACTTCAGCCTGAATTAAACTGACCAGCCCAACTGCAGAGGAGTGGGAGGGCAGATTAGTTGAGTCTGGTTAGGTTCAAACCATTTGGGCCAAAGGAAAGTAACATAGCAGTTACAGCTTGGGAAAGAGTGGTGTGATTAGCTCAAAAAGCATTCAGAATGAATGAATTTCACCAGCACTTCTCCTAAATCCAGAAGGAGTGAAGAAAAAATGATCTTCTGAATGGATTCAATCCCTGAACTCTAGCATAATACAGATCAAACAGGAAAGGTAGTCTAAAGTTGGGAAGACAAGAGGGGAACATACTCATTGGTTTAAGGGGTGATAGAGAGCCAGTTTGGGATATTGGCTAAGGTACCAGCTAGAAACCAGGAAACTCTGAGTTTAAGTCCCACCCTGGGCACAAAGCTAGCTGGGGACCTTAGCCAGTCACTATCACTCAGCCCTAGGAAGCAGGCACTTCAAAAAACCTTGCCAAGAAAACTACAAGGACTTGTCCAGGCAGCCAGAAGGAGTCAAAACTGACTCAAAGGCCCAAAAAAGTTATAAAAGGACAACAAGATGATATTTAGATTTGAATGCTATGGCTATTTATGACACCTTTAAGTCTGATTTTTAAGCTTTTAAATTCACAAACTGGTAAGCAAAAAAAGACTTTAGGGGAGCTTTTCCAGATGTGGGGGTAGAAGAGAAATGCCACTGTTTTTGCATGGAGGGAGAAGTTGCACTGGCCTCAACAATACCTTCTTTGTGAACTGATCCCATTGAATTTTATGGAAACTACTTCTGAATTATGCTTAAGATAAACCCTATAAATCTCATTAATTTCTCCTGGGGCAAGTTCTATTTTCTTCAGGTATCACTTAGTCCCAATTTACCAGTTGGCCAAATGTATTGTGCACACCCATCCTGAGAGGTTAATTGATAGTTCAGCTTGTCCTGTAAATACAGCCTGTTTTTACTCCACTAACCCAGAAAATTAGGTTAATGGTGACTCCATAGTGTGTCCTAGAGGTAAATTCTAATTTACCTGTTGAACTCAGTGAGGCTATGTTTGAATTTACAGGGATTAGGATTTACTATTACAATCCCCTTAATTTCCTACTGTATATTCATATCACAAGCCTTTTCCATCTATCAAAAAATATAAAATAGCAACCACCATCCCTACACAAACTGCTTTTTAGTGAAATTTGTGAGGTGTACTTGGTGAAGCAATGGCATTTGATTAAGGAAACCTCAGTGGATTCATTGCACAATTTTTAAATGTGAACATCTCCAGAAATTAGTTAGCATTCTTCTGGGGTCAGATGGGGTTATGCATTTGTATTTTAGGCTATGCCCACCAAGCATAGTTTTCTCTGTCCACCAAAGTTTTCTCCACCCATCAAAAAAGTATACTTTCTTGTGCTAAGGGGGAAATTTGTCTTTTGATTAACCTTTTCTACTAAATCAGTCTATTCAATTTTGCAGTGATGTTATGTTGTTTACAATGAAAGGTAGCGCTCAGAAATGGGAACTGGACTCCCCAAAAAGTCATCTGGCATCCTGGAATAAGTGGGAGGAGAAAAGGAGAGATTTAATATGTGGGGAAGTTCAGCCTCACATTCTTCTCCCCACATTAAACTAATATCCCTATTAGCTGCTGTCCTGGGTCTACAGCACATGCTTTCTGTGCACGCTCAGGGGTGCTCTTTCTGACTCAATATGGAAAAGCTCCTTTGGGATTTCTCAGATGGAGAGAGCACTCGCAGGCAAGCCCAGAAGCCAAAGAGTGGCAAAGCCTCTTTCCCCGCAGCGCAAAATCAAAGAACAGCAAAGAAAGAGGCCTCTTTCCCCACCGGCTTAGTGCTGGTCCCCTCTGGCGAAAGGAGGGGGTGAACAGGCAGGCGAGTCTGCTTCATCCTTGACTGCGGGATTTATTACCACAACAAGGCATTTAGCCTGGGGGTTTGAAATGTGGTTCCTAAGCAGGCTCTACCACTCTGGCCCCAGATAAATGTGGGGAATATTCTACCTATTTTCAGAGGAGCCCCATTCAAATGAACAGGCCAAACTTTGAAAAAGAGCTGCATAAGATGCACTGTTATTTATATAATAATCAAATAATAGGTTCCCATATTACACTGAAACTGGTTTTTAGCAAGAATCCTGAGCAGAGCTCATTCTGGAAAAAAAGCCTAAGTTTAATTCTAAGTGTAAGAATGGACACTATGTTCTTTCATATATTAGAAAGAAAGCTAAACATAAAGCCCATCCTGGCTCATTTCGTAGGTTTAAGGTAAAGATGGCAGCTGTAAGAATCAAGCTGTTACTTGGAAACAGATCTCATTGAGTTCAACAGGATTTAAATAGATAAAGAGTATGGCCGATTTTGTGGACACCTTAGAAGTGTTCCTGAAATCAATGGGAAATAGTTCCAAGGTTCCTTGAGGCTGTGCTGGAAATAACAGTAAGAACTGGAAGTATTTAAAAATCCAAATATATTTCTTTAACAAGCAAATTATAGCCAGGCTAGTCAGAGGGCAGTTTCTCATTAACAAGCAAGGTAGAGCAGAGAGCCCAGCGGGAGAGCTTCTGTGCAAAGCCAAGTCTCTTTCCTTCAAGGCCCTATTTAAGGAACTGGTGGATCGCAAGTGCTCTGGCCTTAAAAGATAGACTAGGAGGGTTATTTAGTTAATCCACCTTCCGACTAGGGAGAATAAGTTAAAACATAACCTAATCAAATGGCCTGCATAACACATCACCACTTGCATGTGACACAAGCAGCATTTACCAAGGTTAACACTAATCCAGTTTAATAGGTTGTGCGAATCTATTTGCTCATGCATTCCTGACCCGATTAAGCGAACTGCATGAACACACAATCTGTAAGAGTTCACTGGTGCAAATCAAGTAAGAGGTCACAAGTGTTGCAGAGATGTTGCACTGATTCTCGGGGAGATTATTCTGAAGCATTTTGAAAGTGCTCTTCCTGGTGGCTTGACTTTTGCCCATCACCTGTTCTAAACAACCCGATTTTCCTATAGGAAGAAGGCATTTTGTAAAGCTCAATGGACCAGAGCAAGCGTTGGCCAAGAGTCTGGACAGAGGAGATACACCCCAGTGTAGCCATTTATTTCCCAGCAGCAAGTAAAATGTTTGCATCTCTGCCCTAATTTCCCCACCTTTGCTTCTGAGGGCCTTTTCACATGCCATTCCCCTCATTCACAGGAGAATGTGCATGTGTGAATGGTCCTCCACAAATTGAACACTGTAATCTAGACTTTTCTAGACTCTCCCATGCTTTTCAACAGAATCTGTTCAACCCCTATGCCTCAAGGTTCAATTTCTCTCATGCAGGCTTCACACAGGTGATAAATGACGGAAGGAACAGATTTAGTACCTCTGGTAGGATTTCAAATCACTTGACGGCACCTCCTCCCTTTCTTCCAAGAGAGACAAGCTATATATTTATTTTTTTTCTGATAAAGGCAATTCAGGCATTTTGAAGCATCAAAAAAAGGTTCCTTCCAAAGCAAGAAGACATGTGAATTATCTTTACTATAATTTCCCACAAAAGAGTTGAGTCAATGGTTTAGTCTCCTGTCTATTTGTGAGGAAAAATATCTGTTCACTTTTGGATGTGATTTCTCTGTTTTCAGTGGGAAATCAGATCCCTTAAAGATGTAATTTACCACCCCAAAAGAGATCGTGTATCTAGTTGAGTGCTACAGGGAGACATTAATGCCTGCCTAAACCTAGCCTCAAGTTATCAAGGTAGGAAAAGTAAGGTGTCCTGCAAATATGAATGAATGCTCCCTGGGGCATGATTTTTCCCAGGAAATGTTTTGGAATAAAAAAGAGGCATTTTGTGCCTCATCCATCCCATCTTATTCACTCCCATGCACCACACACACACACACAATTGTGGGCTGTACCTGTAATAATCCTCCTTGCAGTAAATGCTGCCGTCCTTGGCAAAGCAGGTAAGTTCTGACTCCAAAGCCAGTTTACATTCACAGCACTTCAGGCAGCGGAGATGCCACTGCTTGTCCACAGCCAACAAGTAGTAGCGGTCGGAGATTTTGCCCCCACATCCTGCGCACAGGGCAGGTTTCTCGGGGCTCAGCGGAGGCATGTTCTGCAGAGGGAAGCAAACGTCAGCGGATAGAGCAAAAACTCACAGGCACCACATCTAATCAGGTGCACTTTTTCATGTGAGTGTATACTGTGTGTGTGTTTAGTTTCAATAGCAGAGACATTTCCATTTCAAAATCATAAGGGATGGGTAACGGGTCTCAGGTGCAGGTTTACAGCACAATTCTACACAAACTTACTCTGACATAAACCTTCCTTTGGTCTTACTCCCAGCTTCTTGTGTAATATTTTAGTGCCGCTTTATATTGTAGAGACCTAGGATTATTTCCATCCCATGGACTTTAATGGGAGTAGGCTTCATTCCATGAACTTGATCAAAAATTACCTTTGAACAATTTCTGTTGAAGTCGATTATATTTAGTTCCACATAGTTAAGCATCAGCCTGCGCAGTGAATCTGGATCCCCTCCGTTGGCTGGATTTATCCAATTTTAAGCTCTCTGGCTTACCGAATAAACCACAATAGTTTGGGGTCATTCAACTCTTCGCCCTCCGTTGGCAGAGCGCGATGGCTGGGTTCACTCAAGGCTGCGGAGTCTAGAAGTCTACAGCCTAGAAGAGGCGATAAGTGAAGTCGACATTCCAGCTTATGTTGGCCTCCCAGGGGGACGTTTTGCTGGGGGGAACACTTGGATCTCCCCCCAAGCTTAAAGCGACCTCTGCCTCAAGCAGAAACTAGCAACTCCTTTCTCGCTCGCCTTTCACTCCGCACGCACACTGCACAGAGTCGCTTTTGTGAGAAGCAGATCATTTGATGCAGAAGATACTGGTTGCCGGAGAGGGCAGGGGAGATCCGAATCCAATCCTTTTTCCCAGGGCTGAGTTTCAGTGGTGGTGAGGTTTACTTTCTGGACAGAGAAAATATAAGTCTCGATTCCTTTGTCCCGGTCCAAAATCTATTTTCCGGCCTTCGTGCAGCGAAGAACTGGGCAAAAAATCTAGAGAGGGTGGGAGGTTCCGCTGCTTCGTTTCCTGGTAGCGCAGAAGGCCGAGCCTTGCTGGTTCCTCTTCAAAGCGCGCCCCTCTTGATTGGGGATTTATTTCCGAGAAAACAATCCCGGGACAGATCGGGTTGTAAGCTTAAAGCAGTTTGGGGGACAATCTGCTGCCCAAGCCATTCTTTTTCATTCTCCTGACCTTGGCCCACCTATAGAACACATTTTTTTTAAAAAAGTGCCAGACTGTTGAAAGGACAAAAAGAAAGAAGAAAGCACCATTTCTTCTTCTTCCTCCTCTTCTTCTTCTTCTTCCTCCTCCTCTTCTTCCCTTTTAGGGTATTATTTACATAAACGTAAAAGATGGGGGAGGATATGCTTTATAAAGTTCTTACAGCATGGATTTTGGGAATGTCTATTCGGAAGGACAGTGAGAGGAAAAATTGTTTCAATAAGCACCTGGCCTATTAAAACAGGTTGTAAGTTTGTTATATAAGGGGTGGGAAACTAATCATTATTTTGAACAATTGTTTTCTAGTTTATCTTTGTGAGAGAAGAAAGGGAATATTTATACCATTTGGGTCTAAAAACTTTGCATATTAAAAATATAAAGGGCTGAACTAGTAAGCACAAGAATGGTAGCAGAACCACAAATGGAAAGATGGGCTTTTTTTCTGCTCTGTCTCTTTTCTTTTTAATTTGGGATTTCTCTCCTCCTCTCTCCCCTATAAAGCATAGGGAGAATGAAAGAGACTGAAATCCAACAAAAGTGTTACTTAATGAACTTGGTCTCTGCTGAGGTTGGAAGAGAATCCATTTTAAAGAAGCACAACATTCTTTGGACTGTTACTCATCATGGATGCACTGGAAGACTTGAGATTTGGGGGCAACGGAAAAGTCTCCCCATCCTAAGTCCTTTTTTCCTCACTGTAGCCTCTCGACTTAATTTAGAATTTTGGAGCCATCTAATAAGCAATTGTTCTGCTTACCACTGAGAACGATTCCAATTATTAGGCATTTTAAAAGAAAAAACTAAATTGGGGGTGGAGAGGGAGGGTGATCTTTTACTGAATGTTGTTTGTTTCTTCCGTTTTGTTGATTCCACTCAGCTTCAGTGCTACTTTTATGCGTTCGAGCCTTTAGTGCATGCTGGAGAAATGAAGAGAGGATTAACTTTTTCCTTCTTTCCATACAAAAGTTAAAATTAATAGCCAGCAGCATTTGAATAATGTAACCGAAAGCAATCTGTTTGAAAGCCATCAAAATTCTCCCCTGTTGCATCTAATTTTATAAATTATTTGGAATATAAAAGGCATCAGAGTCTTTTCAAGGGATACTGAACTTACTTGGAAGTAAATTTGGTCGCCTTCAAATTTCATTCTGAAGCCTGTTAGATTTACTCTCCTGCCCGTGGAGAATCTTGGTGAATATCTTTCTTCTCAGACACTCCCATAAAACACCTTCCAGCCTGATTGCCATCAAACTTAGTCAGAATCAAATGGCACTGAGATTCGTGAGGATCATTTCTCATTTCGTGAAACTGGCTTGAAAACAAGGTTGTGCCACTCCTATCGGGCAAACTTTCATGAACTTCCCAGCCTTGATTAGGATGGTGCAGAAATCAAGACTCAAGCGATCAGGTAGAATCCAAGCACCTTAAACACTTTTGAAGAGGAAGGTCAGCGAAGTAAATGGAAATCTAGATGGAGGAAATCTAGGACAAATCTAGGGGGAGGATGGCAAATCGATTTTAAGCAGGTTTATTCGGGATCAACGCCTCCTTTTCCCTGGAGAATCGTTTATGAAATAGTTTGGAGCCTGAAAGCCTGACTTTAAAAAATTCAATAGAATTTACTCCTGAATAAATATATTTATGGTCGCGCTATAATACTTTGTTGTCTTTAAAAAAAATAACCCAGATACAGAGAAGTAATTGTGATTTTAAACTCGAGGAAAAACTGGATGACCCCTTTTAAAAAAAGACAAGTGGAACCTACTTTTTTAAAAAAAAGGATATCTGGAACTGAGACTTGAAGAACTCGCTGGGCGTTCTCACATACACATACACACACACACAACATTCCAGTGTTCCTGGGAGGTTCTTGCGACCTTAGGATGGGGGGAATCTCCCTCTCTCTCTCTCTCCTTCACAAAATCCACCCTTCCTTCTCTTCTGTGAAAACTTCCGGCTTTTTCCGCCGCTGCTTACCGCTTCCCGGCCATTCATCTGTCCCGCTTTAGCCAGGCGGGTTTCGGTCTTGGTCCGCCTCTCCATCTCCTCCATGATCCCCTGGATGTGGCCTCCGGAGATGCCGTGGAAAAGCATGGCTGGGGAGCGGAAGGGACACGCGTTTCCTTCGGCTCGGCACCCCACTATTTCCATATACAGGCCCCAGAGTCTTGGTTTAGAGCATCCGAATCGCCGGGTGATGGGACGAACCCGCAAGAGAAGCTTCGTGACTCGGAAGAGAAGGTAGGTAGCAGCCGAAGATGGACAGGGGCTGAAAAACGGTAGCTCACGGGAATAGTCTTGGGGGTCTTCCCCCCGCCTGGCCGGAGCAAAAGTCTGGGTTCCTCCCTGAAGAAAGGACAGGCAAGGAACGGGACGGACCCAAAGGGGAGGGGAAGAAGAGGAAATCGGGGTGGGGGAGGGAAAAAAGAGAGAACGCAGACACGAAATTGAAGCTTGGGCAAACAGAGACAGAAAAAAAATGGTTCAGCAAAGAAAGGGGAGAATATGGGTATTAAAAGACAAAGAAAAACCAAACAAGATAGGAAATGAATGAGTGTGTGTATGTGGGGCGGGGTGTTAACGCAGATATCTCCGTTTGCGTGAAAGTTCCTGTTGCTCTCGCTTGGATGTGGATCTGCTGCTTGCTGGAGTTCTGTCCAATTTGTTGGAGACAGAAGCCAACCCAGTTTGGATAATTCAGGAGGAGGAGTCCTCACCCAAGAGCTTCCACCAGCCCCCTGCTCCTCCTCCTCCTGCTCTACAGACAACAAAGAGCTGTCAAACTTCACCAGCCCCCACTGTGATGGGCAAGTAGTGACAAATATTCTGGAGGAGTGGGTGGGAGAGGGTTTAGACTCCTTCTTTCACTCAGTGAGAGGGAGGGGATAAGAGGCACCTCCCAAGGATCTTTCAGGGGAGTAGATGGGGGGGTCTAGGTGGTACTCATGTGCCCCATCCGCTCATTCTCCTGCTTCTCACCCTCCCCCACTCCAAATCCTTGCCTGGCACACAGACCTCAAGTTCAAATAATTTTTAACAATGAGGAAAGACGGGGAGAGAAAGACACAGAGCAGCTCTTTTAAAGGAACTTGGTTGGAACCCATCCCTGACTGAGAGGAGAAGGTCTAGTGGAATGGACAAACAAACCAGCAAAGACAAGGTCAGGAATAATTTAGACTATGTCTGACTTTCTCAGAGATTGTAAATATAATCTCTTATACTCCAACAGAAGACTTCAATATAGGCAAAGGTTTTAATTCTAGACTTGCTGAAGGAACTCAGTAAGGTTTACTTTTGAGTAAAAGCAAATGCTGTTTAATATTAATATTTTATTTCAAAGCATCTATTCTTTCCCTAGTTCTACTGTCTCCAAAGAAAGACCCACTGAGTTTCATGGCAAAGAATTCCACTTCGGAAGTAAGAAGTCAAAGTATCGTCTTGGCAGGACTCATCACCCTCTGAAAATGGGTTCAGAGTTGCCTTTTTCTTTTCTAACCTAATATAGTCTCCCTGTTTAAATATATTGATTTCACCTGCACCAGGAGGAACCCACCAAAATAATTCAATATTTGAGGATGCTAGGAAGGAAGGGAGAAAGGAGAAAATTGAAGAAAGTTAATTGAGAGCGAAGCAAGATAGAAACTTAGTGTTGTATCTCTTGGTGCAAGATTGAGAAATATCCGGTTTGGGATGTCCACAGAGATAGACAGGGTTTAGGAGGAAGGCCTCGTTTCCACACATGATCTCTTGAGGTTCAGATAGTCACTCATTGGATGAAGTAAATTATTCTATTACTGAACTTGAGAATCACATAATGCTGATCTTCAGGCAGGTTTGAGATCTTAGTTCAGAGCCTAGAGAGGAAAAATTGAAAGAGATTCATTGCCTTTCTGATTATTCCCTTTGGGGCTTAGGTCAACCCACTGTCTTCTTGGATGAATCTAGATTTTAGAAATCACTGGCCCTGGAAACCACTTCATTGACTGCCCAGGGAACTTTCTTTTATTGGCATTACTTTTAAAAAAGTAGCCCCATTAGTTCTGAATTAAAGATGAAGGAAAAGCCTGTTCATATACCCATCCATCACACACCCAAATTCAAGGGCAATAAAGAGATGGGAAAGATGTTATTTGAGTCTGGGAAAGTCTCTCTTTCTTCTTTTAAGGAGAATCAGAAACAAACTAAATGTAGTTCCAAGAGCAGAAAAAGCCAAACAAGTGAAGTAAGCCAACATGTGTGCAACTATTTGTGTCACTTTCCTTTTTCTTTCTTTTTATTGGAACTTGAAACCCCACAACACCAGGACTGTCTGCTGATGTTAAGTCAGATTAGTCAGAAAAGTAAAAAAAACACCCAGAGGGAGACTGTAGCAATTAATTTCTTTATTTTTCCTTTAAAAACTGGGATGTGTCCACGAAGCCACCAAAAACTTCAAAGAAAACTTGAATTGACTTCATGCAATCAAGAGATAAATGTTGAGTTGAGAAAAGGAATCCCAGACAGATATTATAGGAAGTACTGTGGGAAAAATCAAGAATACAGATCTGATCCTTTGTCCACCATCTAGATCAATATCCCAAAACAATGAATGGCTGAGAAAGATTAAGCTGTAAGAATGAAATTGTGAAAGGGGCAGGGACTCTGCTCCTCTTGAACTCCAAAAAAGAAATTCTAGTGATTTCAATAGAGCAAAAAGTGTCATCTGGCAGAGCACCACTGTGGGGAAAGTTGGGCAACTAGGCTTAATTATCTTAACTCCAACCACCCCAATTAAATGTCAGAGGTTGTGTTTGTCGGACTTGCTTACCCTTAGTTAGCTTTACCATGGGTGACTGAATTAATTCAATGTTCAGAATTCTCTGTATACTCTGAATCATAAAAAGGCTGGGCTAAAATGTGCTTAGCTTGCATAAAATTACTTGTTTTCCACACATAATAAGGAAGGGCAGCTTTATTTTGGCCCCTTCCTGTTCATTCTGCTCAGTGGGATTCTGGACTTCTGCCTCAAACTCCTACCCTGATAGTTTTACGCAGTAATGGACTCTAATTGTGTCCAAATAAATGTGCTTCCTGTGGTGACCTTACTTTGCTATCTTGGTCAAAAGTGAGTTGAGTTTAATTTCAATACATGCTAATTATTAAGTCCAAATTTAATAAAAATTAATGTGATTCACCTTAAGTATAGTGAGTGTGCTGGAAGTGCACTCTTGTCTTTTTAGAGTGCAGTTCTTCCTATTTATTTAGGTGTAGTGATCTGTAATTCTGTATATCCAGTTCTGTACATACAAGTCAGTATTAGAGAATTAAATGTAGCTGATTTCTGAGTAATCTTAGAGAAGAGTTGGATCAACACTTTGTAGCTAAACATACAGCAGGATAGAGAATAGGGTCAGGGAAAGGGAAGCTGGCAGCCTTCTGTCACCTCTTTCCCTCCAGTTTTTCTGGGCTACTGGTCAATGGGACCAGTAACGTAGACCTGTAGGTCAAGCCAGCTGGAAGGTTACTATTTTATGTAAGAGAAGTTAAAGACCTTGTTTGTTTGTTTGAGCTAAAGTATAAAGCTAGGCCAAGGAAATTTAAGAGATGGACAAGGTACTTCTTTTATTTCTGTTGTTTAGACCCCCTTTTAAATCACAAGTATATTGTTATATTATAACAAACTTATAATATTGTAGGAAATATGTTCTAAAGTGGAATTAATGGGTCAGTGAGTTTTATTAATTTTGATGGTTAAAAGCCCCTTTGTCACTATTTTTTTTCTACCAAAAGATTATTTTCTGTCAATATGAATTTGTATGGTGCATATAAGGGCTGTCCTAGCTGATCACTATTGGAAACCAGATTCTTAACTGGGTCACAGCTACACAGTTTCTTTCCCATAAATACAATTCCTCTACCTGTCTGGCCATGGAACACAAGATAGCCCAAGAAACACAAATTCAAATGCTTCTTTCTATGCTCAATGTATATTGGCCTTCAGAAAGAAGAAGAGAGCAGTCCCATCCCTGAACTCGCTTCAACTGAAGGGAGACGGTGGGATTTGGACTGAAACTAGACATCCCATTTAAGCAGCAGGCCCTGATCAGCAAGTGTTGTGCTGTTGTGAAGGGCAGCCAGAAACCTTAGCTAAACTGACTGTTTGCCCTTGTGTTAACTCACAGTTAATCTTTTTTCTACCTTCTTTTTCTCTCCTTTTCCTTGGGAAGATTAGCTCAATGGGACCTCTCTTCGTAAGGAATTAAATGTTTTCAACTCATGTGGTTTCTGCCTGTGAGGCAAGTAATCAGGAAAGGAGATGGCATGAAAGACTTAAAACCCACAAGAAGGAACAGGCAGGATCAGAGGAAAGGCCTGAGTAGTTGTTCCTACAAAGGCCAAAATGGCCTCATACTGAGAGCATTAGTGGTCAGAACCAGTTTGCCTTTGGTATAGGCAATTAAACGCCAATAATGGGAGATGGTTTCCCATCAATACTAGATGTCACTTATTCCAACTTAGCAGTGTCATCAGGGCAAGACCTTAGGACAAAACTATAAGCCGCCCCCTCTTCCAGGGGAAACAATAGGATGGTCCATAATGAAACAGACTGCAAGAAAATGAAATGTATTCATTGTAATTTTGCTTGCACAACAGGCTTACCTGACAAAGCATGTTGTCCCATATATTTAATAACAAAGGTTACTGAGCTGTATTGGCTGTATTGAACCAAATGCAGAGCAAAAGGGCTGGGTTCGCCCAAAACATAAAGCATTACCAGGCAAGGAACTTGGTCTTTAACTGGACTGATTAAGCATCCTATGTGAATGTAGACAGCACCACTGAAAATGGGACTTTCAAGGTTCATGAACATTCAGGCTCTAAACTGGGCTAATGGCTAAACTATACACTCCTTCTCTAGATGCCTTGTATTTTTTTCTCCTGAAGCAACACAAAAGGAAAACGGAACATCCCCTTCTTGTTTCTTCTTTGCTTCTCTCTCCCCCTTTCCCCAGCATGAAAAAGAAAAAATAGTTAAAGTAAAATGAATATAGTGGCAAGACCAGAAGAGTCTCTGAAGCCTTTCAAATAATTCAGTCTGTTTTTAAAGGAATTACGGGATCCTTTTGTTTGGATCATGTGATAAATGTTGCCCAAGAATAAGGATAAAGGAACCCCTAGACTCACTTTTCTCCCTTTATAGTAGTAGAGACTTCTCCCTTAATGTATTATAGCTATTCACACTGAACTGTATATACACACTGCGCTGCATAGAACAATCAGGGCTCAGGTTTTGGTAGTACACAACTTTCTTCTGGGGCTTCTGGTGTATTCACCCTTCCTGGCAGGACCATTGTGAAGATCAGGAGAGTACAGAGCCTGTTTTCAGTGCTCCATGGTCATTGGTCACTTCTACTCCCACATTGGACATGCTGGCTACTAGTAGTTCCCCTGGAAGCTTGCCTCACCTAGAAATCTTGCATGAGAGAGGGCAAAGGCACTGTCTCACCCTAGTGGCAAATTGGAAAAGGACCATTAGTACAGCTTGCTCACAAGTAAAGGCCTCATTGGCTTCTAGCCCCCCTACTGCCCCAAAACTTTTCTGCCTCAGCTTCTGAGCTTCCAAAGGCCTTTGTTGACAGCTCAAGATAACTCTCCATTGCTCACCTTGTCTCTTCTATTACCTTTTCTCCCTACTTCTCCCCAATTTCTCTTTCTCTCTCTTCTTGGGAAGGAGAGGGGTGAAGTAAAGGAGCTGCACCAAAAGAAAAATGGCCCAAGGAGCCCCTATGGGAAAGAGCTCTCACTCTTCCTTGGTGGAGTAGCAGAAGAGGCAAAAGGAAGATGGATGCAGAAAAGGACTGAGCCTTTTCTAGGAAATTCTATTTCCTTGATCTCAATACATACATGGGGTCAATGGTTGCAATATTCTTGGTTGGGGTGGGATCAAGACTTTTTTGGATGATGTTAGAAGGTCTAGATCAAGAGTTCTGCAAAGGGCTACATCAAACAGCAAAGGCTAACAAAGGATGTTCAAGGGGCTTTCAAACTTCTCAGATGGGCGAATGTAGACAGCAGGCATCACAGCAGGTGGCAGCACCTGGCTGGCCCTGAGTGGGCTTCAAAAGTTAGCAGACTGGGCCTGGTCAGATTTTGGATCAGAGACCATCCCGAAATCTCAGAGTTGTAGGAAGGATTGGTAAATTGGAAAACAGCTTGAAAGAAAGGCCTTGCCAAAACATGGCATAGATGTCTCTAAGAAATCGATAGAGTTGAGCGCGATAGGAAAAAGGGTTTACTTAGAGGGGAGAAGGGAAATTAAGCTGGAGGTTCATCTGATGAACTCTGAGTTTCAGGAGGGGTTCACAACAGCTTGCCAAGGGGCAAATCCCAAGACAGTGACAGCTTGGGGCCACTGGACCGGTGAGCCTCACAGCGAGCCTTGGGAGCCGGGAAAGAAGCTACACTTTGGCAGAAGCAAGAACCTTGCTCAAGTGGACAGACAGACAGATACCCACACAGGCATACACACATATCTGAAGATTATCAAGAAGACCAAAGGCTGGGCCACAGACGGATCGAGCAGGATGATTCTGACTATAGAAAAAAACATATTCCTGAGTGGATTAAGAGCTGCCAAAAAAATAACAATTAGAGGAAAGGCAGGGCAATGAAAGAGAGGCAATCGGAAAGCCAATCACTTGGCTTAGGCCCTTCTCTCTCTATTGAAAGGGGGCCAAGTGGGGATGGTGAGGAAATGTGGTGCATGAGCCCCAGCCGGGCGGGCAGTAGTGCACAGCAGTCTCAGAGGGAACGGGCAGTCTTCCCTAGTTTGTTCAAATTCAAGCTTTGCTTTTTCCCTGCTCTATTCTTCAAAATGAGCAGCTTCCCAGTCTTTCCATCCCCTCGATGGAATCCGCTTTAAGGCCCCGAGAGTTGGCCCTGGGAAATTCCCGCCTATTCCTTGGCCACCCGCCCCACCGGGCACCAAAGCGGGGCAACCGGGCAGTGCACCTCAGGTGTCGTTAATTGGAGGAAGCGGTCCAGAAGCGACCCAGCATGAGCCGGCCCTCTTTGAACATCTCAGCCCCTTTCCTCTTCTCCCCGCGGGCCCAGTCTGGTTGGCCAAAAACCCGTTTTAAACGACTCATGCAAGGTCTAATTTTTCTGCTCCAGAAGTGCCAAAAGAGTGTTGGTTCGGTATTTTTTTACCTTACACGGTTCCTTTTATATGCACTTTACATGTAGGGTAAGATCCGGACCAAGTCTCCCTTTCACCATCCGAGTCTGAGGAAATCTTGAGAGGGGGATCCTGGGGGATTTAGCCCGCAATCCGCCCCTTTTTTGCAGATCCGCCCCCCGCCCCTTTTCGCTTGCTTTTTGTCAGTAGCTTTGACGAAAACTCGCCGTTTTAGCGGAGGCGAGCCGGCCAAGGGTAGAGCAATATAACTCGGGAGCGCTAACACCTAGCAGCCAAAAGAGAACCATTCTGCCAAGTACAGAAGCGCAAGAAGAGAAAGGAAAGCGGCCTCCGTCCAAGTCTGGAACTGGGCCTTCCTGCCCCCGGCCCTTTCTCGCTTGTCCCCTCCCGGTCGCTTGGTAGCAGGGATGCGCCAGAGCTGAAGAGCGCCCGTTGCCAACCAAAGGCGAAAGCCTGCAGCCCCAGAGCGCGTCTCGAGCGCACCGCCCGCCCAGAGAAAAGGGGCTGGAAAGCAAGGTGGGGAAGGAAGGAGCGGGAAAGCGTGAGCAGCGCTCTCAAGGGAGTCTTCAAGAGGAGCAACGGATCAGCCGGGCTAATAAGCGAAGAGAAGCTGTTCCTCTCTTGGCTGCCCGGTTGTAAATCCGACGAGGAGGTCGAGGTGCCCGGCCTGGGGAAATGAAGGGGGAGAACAAAATCCTCGAACCCAGCAGAAAAAGATCACCTCGCCCCAAAGTGATGTTTCAAATCCTAAAGAGGAAAAAAACACACACCTTTCCCTGGCAGACGGTGCCTAATCCTAACTTGTGGATGTTCCGTAGTCATATAAAGGAGAATCAGATGAACCCCAGCTTCATTTTCATGTTTACCTCTTGGACAGAGATCTGCCTGGGATATTGTACTCTATTGTACTCATTAGGATTTCCTTCTAGTTTTAAAGAAGAGTAGCAAAGACTTAGTTCAAGCGATTGTGGAGAGGTGTTGCTCTTGCCAACTCTCTCCCCCAAACCCTTTTCCAAACTGGTTCTTTCTTAATGAGGAATAAAGGGGGTGGATTTGGGATGGTATGGAGGGGAAGGGAGGGCAGGAAGCAGTGATGTAATCATTAGATGGAGGTTGGTCCTTGTTTCTAGCAAAGGATTCCTATGCTAATTAAAATAAATAAGCCAAGGTCCAAAACAGGAGGCAAGAGCAACCAGGAGAAAGCCTTCCTATCTTCTCTCTTCGCCCCCTCTACACAGCAGACCTCCACGCAAAACTGATCCCAGTTTTTCATCTCTTTCCAGTTTCTTTCTGTCTTGTTTACAGTTCTATCATTATCTTATCATATCATACCACAAGCCATCAGAAATGAAATAAAACCAACCAATAAAAAGGTGACGTCCTACCTGCAAGTATTAGTCCGCAGTCAGCTATCTGGTATAAAGACAGCCCTGCCGATAAAGAAAAACGGTAGAGCCACCACCATGATCGGAATCTACTGATGAATGAAAATGACAAATCTCTCTCTCTCTTTCTTTCTCTCCCTCCCCCTCCGCTTTCCTCTCCAATGGAGGGATCGAAGGGAGGGATCGAGGGATTCCTTGGGGGTCTATCTTTCAGTTTGCCACGACTGAGCTCTGAATGGGCTTCTTGACTGAAATATCTCAGCTTCGATTTCTGGCAGTTACCTTTTTGGATGGAAAGTGTGTACGCATTACAAGAAAAGTAGGGAAAAGCATTGCGGGGTGTCAACAGTTTTCGCTCTAAAGCGAGCCACACCTCTCGCTTGCTGCTGCCAGTATAATCCAACTGATCTACAGATGCGCGGAAGAGACGTCGCCCGCCAATAAGCACAACTTATTTATAGAATCGTTCGCCTACAAACCCAGACCCAGGAAATCTGCAGCGCTTCCCGTTTAAAAAGAATCCCACTCAAGATCCGTGGAGAGAGTTCTGCGTGATATCTCTTTCTTTATGGCTACAGACACGATTCATTGTGGCAAAACAATAGGGAAGAAATGCCGCCGCTAGAAAAAGCAGTGAGATTTTTCTCTTGGCAGAGGCCCGTAAAAAGCGGTAGACTTAACCCATCATTAAATCACACAGGTAGAAATCCAAAGCTTTCTGGAGAAGATCTACTGTACAAAACCCCGGGGAAAGGATAGAGCGGTTAGTTTGTGAAACCCCCAGTCAATTCTTCCTTATCAACGGGTTTATCCTAAGTTCAAGGTAACAGTCCTAGACGTTTACCTAGAAACTGGTCCAACTGACTTCCTTCTGAGTAGGCTGTGCAAAATATCACGCTTTGAAACTTCGATCTTACACAGGTGCACAGGACTGACCCTGAAATAAGTACAAATTTCAAAGTAATATATTTCCCGTTAGGTGTTGGTTTGAAAAATACAGAATTCAGCTCGAACAAAAATTCAGCTCGGACATGATTGGAGGAGAGAGTGGATAAATAATTAATACTGAGGGGGAGATAATTCCCAAGAGAATATGAGAGAGGTTTCACTCAAAAGAGTTCATTATTGTCTATTTTTGAAATCCATTCATATCTGAACAAGCAGATTGTTCCGATTTGTGAATTTAAAAAAATTAGAAACAAAGCGTGTATTAATGAAGGGTGAAGAGAAGGTTTTCTTCTTGTTTAGCTGGAGAAGAATAGATGAAACACATTTCTTGGGAAACTTATCAGTAAAACTATGTGACCTGTTTACATTCCACTTTCTTAAATCTGTATTTTAGATATTCTTGCTATTCAGTCACCATGCTTAATCACTGTCAAAAATAAAGGGTAAGGTGTAGACTTGACCTAGCACTGTGATGTCTCATTAAATCTTAAAGGGGCAGGACTGAGGTCTTAACTTTGCCTGGATCGTGCCTACATTTGTGGATCTGATAACACGAAGAACCTCAAGGGGCAATTGTAGAAACGGAAGGGTACAGTCATTCTAAACAACACCCTCTCTCAACGTAAAGAAACGCTAAAATGCATCTATATGATTATTTTGGCAACTATTCGGTGTATATCAAGTAAAACAAGAACAAGTGTTAGCAACTCTGCCCACCGTTCCCCCAGTCTCTTTTATTGTCTGACCATCAGCCCCCCATCTTTCAAGTTATTTGTATTGATGGTCAGTTGTAGCAAATCCCTTCACGCTGAGAA
>JANHZU010003156.1:112372-123271 GCA_032468055.1 Acrochordus granulatus | reverse complement strand
GCGGTTATTCTTAAAGTGGGTGGTTATTCTCATCGACAAAGAAATTGTCCTTGTCCTTGCCCCAAGCAGAAATCCCCCCTTTGTCGCTTCTCCCCTCATAGGAGAAGAAAGACAATTTCTGCTCTCTGTGTGTGTGCATGCACACGTGTGGCTTTAAGAATATCCCGGCATGAAGGAGAGGAGGGGGAGGGGACTTCCCGGAGATTGAATCGGGTGTCTCCGGAGTTCTCTCTCTTGAATGCCTTTCACTTAATTTATGCTGTTTACTCAGCGAGAGAGAAGAGCTCCGTTGTGAGGCTTTCCACGTGAGCTGATCGCACGGTGCTCATTGCGATCAGGAACATGGGAATGGAGTAAACTGCGTGAGAGGAGAGTAGGCAGAACACACGCATGCTGCTTCCCGTATGGGAATGGAGTAAACTGCGCGAGAGGAGAGTCAGCAGAACGTGTGCGTGCTGCTTCCCGTATGGCAATGGAGTAAACTGCACGAGAGGAGAGTCGGCAGAATGCACGCGTGCTGCTTCCCATATGGGAATGGAGTAAACTATGCGAGAGGAGAGTTGGCAGAAAGCGCGCGTGCTGCTTCCCGTATGGCAATGGAGTAAACTGCACGAGAGGAGAGGCGGCAGAACGCGCACACGCGCTTGCTGCGTTAGCAGAACTCTTGCACGGGGTTGCTGTCCGCAACAATGGAGTAAAGCACAAGGTAAGAGTCGGCAGAACTCTTATGCAGAGTTGCCTGAACGGGAAATACAGAGCGTGCTTACTGATGACATGCAAGGTTTGGCATGAAGTTTCCTCATCTCGTGAGTTGCAGCTCGTCTAGCGGAATATTTTTTGATTAAATTTTTTGCTCGTCCTGTGAGTTTCTCGTCCTGCGAGTTACTCGTCTTGTGAGGTACCACTGTACTTTATTACCCTCAGAGTAAGAGACAATACAGATCCTAACATGAGTGGAATCATCCATACTGAAGGAATTTTTTTTTGCATCTGGAGTTCTGGATATGGGCACCATACTTGTTGCCACTTCTTTTATTCACCATACACAAGTAGGCCTTTTCTTCTAGCTCTTATTAATGGAGCCTTCCTGCCCCAACAAAGGAGCCATCATGGGAGGAATAGTCTGTAGATTTTAAGCATGGGTAGTGCAGATTGTAATTTTCACTTTTAAGAGGGAAGAAGAAATGTCAATGGTTGATGAAACTCATCTATATATAAGCTAAAATATTGCAAAAGCAGATTTCTCTCAGGTTTTATAAGATTTTTTCAATACTCACAAGCTAAGGAAGAAGTAATTTTCTTGATAATATGGAATTTTTCCTCATTAAAAATTATAAAGTCTGTGAAGCAGAGGACTCTCACAAAACTTTACATACCTAAGATTGTAGTAATTTTCAGTTGATAAATTGAGATTATAACTGTTCCAGGTCCCTCCTGTATGAAAGCAGAACTATTTATTTATTTTATTAAATTTAAAGGCAGCCTGACTCCAGAATGACTCAGGGCAGCTTACCCTTTAAAAAAGTAAAAGCTAAGAGTAGAAGTTATAAGTACTGAAGAATGCAAAGAAGTCAATACTCACTGTGGAGAATTTTCAGTCTTTCCAGCCAAGGTATGAGGGGTCTGGTGAGCAACTAACTCACAGCTTTTCCCATGGAGATATTTATATATCCTTCTGTGTAGAAGTGGTCCACACCAAACACAGACAATTGTTTCTCTGAAAACAATTTCAGAAATGGCCTGATTAAGTTTAATCACAGAGCTGCTTCTGCCAGGCCTGAGAACAGTACCAAAATAGCTCTCCCTATAAGCTATTGCAGTGAAAAAGCTAATAAATCATTAAGGAGAAGGCCTCATTTCTTTCTTCTTTATTTTTTTTAGTCCAGTAGAATGTTGGAGTCACATAAATGGGCATAGAACTTAATTGGTCTGACTGTCCATACAACTCTCTGAAAACAATGGAATGGCATCAAACTAGGGGTTGGGGGGAAAGTTGGCAAAAGAAAGATAAAGCTCAAAAATCTGTATCCAGTTGGGGCTCTAAGGAAAAGAAATCCTATAGTGCATCATTGTGGGACAGACAAACTGGCAGCAACTGAAAATTTTGGCAGTTGCTTCATTCAAATGCTGAGAGTCTTTTGAGTTTGTCAGCATATAAATTCAACAAATTCTAAACTTATCTCTTCCTCTTTCTTACATGAAAATTATTAAGGGTTGTAAAGAATTCCAGAAGCCATGCTCTGCATGCTTTCCCTACTTTGTTATTTTTTATAACTGAATGAAATATTGGAAATAAATCACATAAATGAGTTAGGGATTCTGCTTGTCCATCAGGGGGATAATGCTCTGGAAACTGAACAAAATGGGGCTAAATATTGTATATAGGGACGAGAAAAAAGGAGAGTCCAAGTTATAATTTTTATTAACAAATGAACACCTGATGAATTTTAAGATGTGAAATGGTAGTAAAAAGACAGCAGGTGATATATTTTGAATTAATGTATGTTGAAAAAAGTGAAAATGATATAGAGTATGATTCAGCCCATTCTATTATATGGATGTGAGAGTTGGGTATTGAGACAGAAAAATGCAACTCTCTTCCAAGAGTTGTCTTGGAAGCAGAATATGGGCATAGCCTAGTTATCAGTGAATACTAACAGACATTTGTTATAGTTAAACTAAAAAACAGATATATTAAGAAACACATGAGAATAGGAAAATATCTTCTACCTAAAGTATATCTTGAAGAAAGGAAAATGCAACAGAAAAAGAGAAAATGGAGTGTGAGAGAAGAGAGGGGAGGTGTCTAACATGGGATCAGCCTTGAGTCTCTATGTAGTCATAAGCATAATTATTCAGCCTCTCCTGATGGCCATTGGATGTTATCTTCCAGCATATTTTTATAAATATGCAAGACCAAATTATTAGTGTGAATCTCATTGCCTAGGCTTGGTCATTTGCACCTGACATAGAGAGTCTTTAACACTGAGTCCTGCTTAACTAACATAAGTGAGATTAGTCTAGAAATAAATAAGATTGAATCACAAAACAAATATATGTTTTGGAACATATTGGGAACAGGTTGGGAAGACTAAGAAAGTGGTGGTGGTGGTTGGATGGAATTGATGAAGGGTGAAGAGTAAAAGAACAAGAAGCAATATATCATTGTATGGGTGTAGTGGAAAGAAGGATAGTTAACAAGGATAGACATAAAATGTAATGAATTTAATTTGTGGAAACTATTTGGTTAGATGTTCTTTTTTAAACCTCTAACTTTAACTTCCTTTCCTTACTACATCTGCTTTTTTTCTGCATTTTGTATAATATTGCTTATCTTAAAAGGGAATAACGCAATCAATGTGTGTGTGCAAATGAACGAATGAACAAATTCTTATAAATGTAAATACCTTAGGGAATGTTTTAGTGAGATTAGTGTTGGAATTTCTTTCCTCTTCTAGTTGCTCTGAATAAATGGAGCAAATTGTGGCTTATTGTGAAAACTGCATTCTAAAATTGTGTTCAATTTTCTCCCCATTAAGTTTGTGAAATGGTGTGTCATTACAAGAGTACATGTATATGCTAACAAACTGTGTTCTAAAGAATTAATCTGGTTTAAGTTTTTATTCTCTTTCCTAGAGTTAATGGGAGACCTGATCAGCCTCAAGAAGGTTACAAGGGATGGGCCTTCAGACAGATTAAATATCAGTAATTCTTCTGTGTGTGTATCTTCTTGTTTGCTATCTCAAAACAAGGCAAAAGAAACCAAGGCTGCTACACTTCAAATTATGTCAATGAATGTTGTTCCCCTTCCACCATTAGAACAAAGTGGTCAGCCTGAAAAGAAGACTGTGAAAATTGAGGAGAAAGACTTTGACAGAACAGCTGTAAATAAGAAAGCTGGGAATAATGCAGGATTGCTTCAGACCACCAGGTCAGTGTCTACTAATATGTATGTGCAAGACAATCAGCACAGACCTGCATCTCTCTTTTTTCGCTGCATGCATTATGCTATCCACTTCTTCATCTACTTTCTCAGTGTTGCATGCAGTGTGCTACCCCAGCTCCAGCTACCTAGTCTGAAACTGACAACATTCTTTAAAAAGTCAAAATAATAGAGAATGGAAAGAATTATTATCTTATGGACGTTAGTCTTCCTTACTGCATTTAAACATTTTTTTAAAATCATTGTAATCTAGTGCTCATTCTAGATTTCATTTGCATTAGCAATTGTATCATCCTGTCATTCCAAAGTTAAGTTGCTGTTCTAGATCAGGATAGAAGTATGACCCAGAGATATTTCAAATTGACTTGATTAATATCAACTTCTGAATTTTTAAATGAATGAATGATACATTAAGGCTATAAAAATGTATGTAATTTGTAGAAGTTAGAGACATAAAGCAGTGGTGGGACATGATAGCTATCTGAACTTCAGCATGTATAACTTAGTAATGAGAGCTTTTTATGAATGGATAAACATTTAAGATTTTGTTAATGCTGTAAAAAGCTTTCAGAAGAGGTACTTGAAAAACATTGAGTAGAAATGAGCATCTCCTTTTGAACAATTAAAGTAATTGTTCCTCTTTCCAAGTTTACATGATTATTCTTAGTTATACCTATGGGTATGCAGTCATGCGAGTTTGGAAAAAGCTAGGCTGCTTTAAAGACTTATAAAAACATATGTCATATATGCTCCCTTGAATTCTAAAGTACTTCTTTTAAGGATTTGTATTGCTCATAGCAACTATGAGCAATTAAGCATATGTTAATTTGCTCTGCTCCCAAATTACCTTCATACCCTCATAATAATGCAATAGCTCTTTGGGCAACAAGCTTTCTTAGCTTCTGGCTCTGCTGAGATACATTTGAAAATACTATGGAGGATTATGCAGTGTGAATGCAGGACCTTCATGGTAGACAGTTGCCATTGGCTACCATTTTCACTTTGTCCCTGCTGCTTGGTTCTTTCCCCATATTGTTGAGATAACAATACTGTGATGTTATGTTACCTTTTCACCACGTAATTCCTTTAAAACTGATCATAATAACCAGATGATTGCTTTGACACAACAAGAACACTGGGGATATTTATTGTGGGTTCCCATATTGGCCAGCTAGAGGGCCTTCTCTATGACTTCTTTACATTCAGAGAAGGGTGGTAGTAAGAAGTGCAAAGTGTTTTGAAAAGTATGAATAGGCTATCATCAGATGGCAAGTTGAAATCTCCAAGCACCAACAGCCTTGGTGACTCTATTGCCAACATAGCAATGGAATCTAGCAGCTTCGGCAGGGAAGCCATTGGGCAACAGGGAGGGTGATATAGCCTCCCTAAGATTACTAAGCAGTAACCTCAGTTCTTCCCTTAAGCCCAACTTCAACTAGAGCACTTCACAGTTGAAGACAAACAAGTACAGACAGTAACACAAAACAGTTTTGCTGTTCAGTTGTTCTGTCACTTCTAAACGTTTATATTTATATATTTTATTAAATAATTTTTGAAAGAATAAAACAATATGAATTCTGAAAGCTAATTAAGGAAAGTAAAGTAATAATGTTTAAAAAGTACAAAGAAATAAAAAAAATAAACAAGTTTTTTGGTCTTCTTAACAGTAGTTATTAGTCCATGTATTTTACCCTCTCTCAAAGTTTACAACATGATTTCCTTCTTTCCATAGTCTTCCCTTTCTAATCATCACACCCATGAATCACAAGTTCATTTTTTCTTTTTTTCATCAAGAAGTCCATAAAGGGTTTCCTGTCACTAATAAATATGGTTTATTGCCATTTTTGAATCAGAAAAGTCAAATTTTGCCGTTTCTGCTAATTGTGCACCTTCACCATCTATTACTCCATTGTGGGTATTTCATAGTCTTTTCATTTTTGAGCAGGTATCATATACAAAAACAACCTTCCATAACTTTTTTTAAAATTGTCTACCCATTAGTTCCAACAAGAAGAGTTCTGCTTTCAATATATTAATCTTTAAAGTTCTTTATATATTTGAACCAAAATTTTTCTAGCTTTTTTTGCATGTCTACCGGGGATGATAAAATAACCTTTCGTGTTTTTTACATTTTCAACATACATTGTACTGTCTTTATATATTCTGGTATATGTAAATATACTAAAATATTAGTAAATATACAAAAAGATCTACTATTTTATAAAAGTTCTCTTTTAAATTATAACAATGTAAATTTCAATCTTTTCAGCGACATGTTTTCCAATTGATTTATCAGTATATTAAGTCCAAAGTTCTTATCTCACTGTTCTTCCATTTCAAATTTCAACAAAAGTTTATACATTGAGCAATTAAACATTCATATTTTCTACCTTGTTAAATTTCAAATATTATCTTCTGCTGCTAAATTGCGAATGTCCTGTTAGGTACCTTAAATCATTCTCTTACTGCACATACAAAAACCATTGAAAACTAAATCTCTCTGGAGTCAGTTGATCTTTTTATTTCATCTTACGCTTCTTCTAAACTTACAGAATGGACATACCAGGATTGTGTATCAATAACTGCTTCTTAAAGTTCTTCTAAAGTTATATTGTATCATCACTGATACCATCTAGCTGTTTTTTTTTCATATCTCTTTTGCACTTTCCAAGCACCAGGGTGTTCGCCAATGATTATTGTTGTTCAGTTGCTCAGTCGTGCCTGACTCTTCGCGACCACACAGACTACAACACATCAGGCCTCCCTATCCTGCACTGCCTCCCAGAATCTGCCCAAATCCATGCCTATAGCATCTATGATGCTATCTAACCATCATCCTCTGCCATACCCTTCTCCTTTTGCCTTCAATCTTTCTCAGCATCACAGTATTTTCGAATGAGTCCTCTCTTTGCATTATGTGATCAAAGTATTTAAGCTTCAGCTTTAGTATCTGTCCTTCAATGAACAATCCTATAGGATTGACTGGTTTGATCTCCTTGCAGTCCAAGGACCACAATTTGAAGGCATCAATACTTTGACACTCAGCCTTCCTTATGGTCCAACTCTCACAGCCATAGATGACTACTGGGAAAAGCATAACTTTGACTATTCAGACCAGGGTGATGTCACTGCTTTTTATTTATAGATTACATTTTATATGATCAAAATATTTAAACTAGCTTCATTACTTATGCTTCCAGTGAGCATTCTGTTTTTATATTATTTATTGATGAACTATTCTTTCAGTCCAAGTATTCTTAGCAATTTTCTTCAACACTACCATACTAAGGCATTGATTTTTTTCTTCAGCTTTTCTAGTGTTCCAATTTTCAAAGCTGTTTGTTACAACTGGGAAAATAATAGTTTTGACAATAATAATTTGTTGCCATTGTTATGTTTCTTCACCTCAGTACTTTGTAAAAATTTGTCTCAAATGTTTTTTTCAAGTAACAGGCATCTTTGTTTCATTAAGTCACCATAGTTGTGAATGCTTGAGTCTAGAAATATGAAGTCTGTGACTACTTTAACTTCTTACCTATCTGCTTATGTGGTGATGGCATTACCTTTTAACATGATACTGTATTTTTTAAAAATAAACAGTAACATAAACTTTTATACTAACTTCTTTCACCTTTCACCTTAAATTTTCCTTCCTTCTAGTCACTGAGATTTGCATATCTGTACCTGTTGATGCTTCTCTCAACAGTTTTAATTCCAATTTCTACTTCTAGTCTATCATTTCTCTACACGTATGTTAAAGACAGTAACATGCAAAATGAATTTGGAACAATGTAACTGCACTATATTTCATAGTAACTGTAACTTCCTAGTGATCATGAAAATTCTTCAGTAAGCAGAAGAGATGGCTTCAGTAAACCAACCTTGTTAAGGGCTATCTTCAGTTCTATCTTCAGGGCTATCTTCAGTTCTATCTTCAGGGCTATCTTCAGGCTATCACAGTTTGTTGTGGTCTACACAGTACAAAGCCTTGATGTAATCCATAAAGCAAAGCTTCTCCAATTTTTGGAGCTAACTTTGACCTTTCCATTAATTCATAGTAACATGATCTTGGGTACCTCTGCTGTTTTTGAATCTAGCTTATACATCTGGCACTTCCTGTTCATGTATTGTTGAAGACTAGATTGTGAAATCTTGTCTCTTAAAAAGCAAATTTAAGAGCAAAGCAAATTTGCAAGTGCAACTGCATAGTAGTTTGAGCATTCTTTAACAGTGCTTGTTTGGTTTTTGGAATATAAATTGATCTTATCCAGTCACTTGTCTATTGCTACATTTCAGGTATATGTATATGAACAAATAGTAGTTTAACTTCATTGTTTAGGAAGATTTTAAACAGTATTTTTTAAAATTTCATCAAATCATGCAGCTTTATTGTTAGTATTAACAATTTAACTTCATTTGCCCAAACATCTAGCTTAGTTCAATGATCAAGTCTGCAAATAAGAAGGAAAGCAAGGATTCATGTGTGTGGCCTGGAAAGTTTCCTAACCAGGCATAATAAGTTTGTTCCACCAATCCCTATAATTTACAGTATAACATTTACTTACTTACTGTATTAAATGTACATGCTGTCAAATCAAAGGATTCCAGCAGCAAAGCACAATTACAGTCTTACAAATATCAGCACACAATGAAACACTAAAGCATTTTCAGTATTAAATTTAAGAAAAAATACTCAAAGTACTATCCACAGCATAGCAGACTCTGTTAGTTCTTAAAGGCCTTGTTGAAGGTGATCACAGAAGCAGCTGATTTTCTAAGACTAAGAAATATTTGCTAGTTTTCAAAACTTTTAACACTTAAAAATGAAGGATTACCAGATTTTTTTCCCAGAAGGAATGGCTTGGTCAGGTGATATTGGTTAGAGAAGATCCTAGAAGTATCAATCCATAGAGGGCTTTACCAATTGAATCAACTCTTTTAAATTGCAGGTGGAATCTTATTAGAATCAGTACCGGAACCATAACTTGGTGTCCATGGTGCTGAATGTCACTGAACAAGCAGGACGCTGTAGTTTGTACCAATATTAGCTAGATAGTTTCCAAAGTCAATCCCTTATTGTGGTGATGAGGATGTGTACTAAGTTCCTTCAGTTCCAGTTAGGCTACAAATAGCTCAGCAGCTGAAAATAAGAAAAGGTCTTCCTGCCTCCACATATGAATCCTGCAGTATTCATGAATCCAGAAAGATCTCTTCTTCCAGTTTGCCACCTTTCATTGATAGCCTTGTTACAGTCCAAAATGGCCTCCCAGCTGCAGCCCAGGTACAGTGGAACCTCTCAAGACTAGCACCTCACAAGACGAGCAAAAAAATAAAATTTATTCCGCTAGACGAGCGATGACTCATAAGACAAGCAAACTTGGCATGATAACTTATGCGTCATCAGTCAGCGTGCTCTGTATTTCCAGTTAAGGCAGCAGCCGCGTGAGAGTTCTGTCGACACTGCCATGTGCAGTTTATTCCATTACTGTCCGTGTGCTGTACTGCGAGATGTTGCTGAGGGAAAAGGGAAAGCGGTGGCAGTGGATCCTCCGAGCCAGCAGGGGGCGCCGGACAGCAGCCAGTCCATCAGCAGCCAAGGCCAGAATCTGCCTGGAAGCAGATCCATTAGTGCTGGTTAGTTTGTTCTATTTCTGCTTTATATCGTGTGTTAATCATTGATACTTGTTTCAGATGTTTGGGACAATAATTTCTACATTAAATTCCATTGAAAATGATTTTTTGGAGAATATTTTTGGGGACATGGAACAGATCGTCCGACTTTCCATTGTTTTCTATGGGAAACCTTGTTTCACTTAAGAGCATTTTGCACTAAGAGCGTTCTTCCGGAACGGATTAGTCTCGTCTTGTGAGGTTCCACTGTATTCATTTTCTCTGCTGTACTGTCAAACTGGGATATACACTAAATGGGTTAACTATGATTAGCAGTCAGCACAACTGCTTCCTTTGTTTGCATTTCAGAAAGAACCTCCTCAGCTTTATCCATTATATTTCCTGGGGACACCATTTTACTAAGAAGGGAGAAGCTTAGATAAAGCACAATTGCCATATGGTTGTTTCCTTTAAAAATTTTTTTTACAGAATTTGCAGCTTTGTTTCATTCTGTAGCTTTCCTAAAGAAATGATGCCTTATGACATGGGTGTCCAATCTTTTGGCTTGCCTGAGCTACATTGAGTGAAGAGGAATTGTTATATATAATTGTATATATATAGCTCATGTATATGTAATGTATGTAAATAACAAACTTCCTTTATTTTTTATATTGTTGGGCCACATTACTCGCTATCTAGGGCAGTATGTGCAGTGGCGCAAGTGTTTAAGAGTTTGGCTTGCCATCTGGAAGGTCGGCAGCCCAGGATCGCGACCCAGCATTGCCATGCAGCAGGGCGAGCGCCTGCTCTATCTCGTGAGTAGATAGGTACTAGCCCTTCCAGCGGGAAGGTAACAGTGTCCGTGTACCTTAGGCATCCAGTTATGCCGGCCACATGATCACAGAGCCATCCCAGGACGAACACTGACTCTTCGGCTTAGAAACAGGGATGAGCATCGCACCCTAGAGTCGGTCACGACTGGCAGGGTCTCCTTTACCTTTTACCTAGGGCAGTATGTGGCCCTTGGGCTGCAGGTTGGGCACACCTGCCTTAAGTTATTCTAACAGAGGGTTTTTCTTGCTACTAGTCACCAAGATAGCTATTGGATTAAATATAAAAACAGAAGAACCTGCATACTAATCAATTTTATCATTAGATACTGCTGCTGCTTCTAGCCATTTCCCAAATTTCCAGTTATAAATAAACATGTCTGTGAAGACCCTCACTCGTCCAGGGTAATTGCATCGCAACAAAGTTTGAAAAAAACAGGCATTTGGACTGGATTTTTTCAAGTCGAAGACGTTTCACCTTTAATCCAAAAGGCTTTCTCAATTGAGAAAGCCTTT
>JANHZU010003156.1:86482-98812 GCA_032468055.1 Acrochordus granulatus | reverse complement strand
TAGAGTTTAAATTAACCGTTAGAACAAATTCCATCCATTTAGGCAGAGAAGTTCAAGGGGAAAGCAACAATGTGGTCCACTTCCACTCTGCACTTCAAAAAAGCAAATGACACAAAGAGTTTTGAGCAGGGAATAAGAGGATCAACTTGGTGAGACAGTTTCATCCTGAAGCAGTATTTTGAGATGATTTCCAAAAACTGAGAGAAAAGAAAAGAATGGATTCTTTGAGTTAAATCTAGTTCAATAAGGAAAGAACTCTAGAGAAGGATCGAAATGAGGGAGATGGAATCAGGATTTCAAATTCCAATATCAGCTCTAGATGGCAGCAAAGAGATACAGAAAATTAATTCTTGATTGGTTGACTTGTAAGTTGCCTGGCTGTTTGCAGCCCAGATGTGATAGACCTAGGAAAAGAAAAATAGAAACTGTTCACTAGAGGTGGGCTGTGTGTGATCACTCTGCTTGATTCTATAACCCACTGAGCTGGTTACTTTTGATCATATGATTTTTCATCTCAATTTTCCCAAAAAGTTATTTTAAAAGTTTTGTCCCTACTGATGTCACAGTGTTGTGGAAGCACATCCTCGTGCCTCTTGAAGTTTCATTTAAAATATGTACTCACGCCCCCCCCGCAAAAATACAATATATAATATACATATAATGCAAATTATATAACTTCTATAATTTGCATTATATGCATATTATATAACTTCTATACTTTCAGGGTGTTATTGACCTTATAACTGATTGGGTGCTAGCATATGAAGGACTTATTTAATAATTCAATGTACTGCATTCATTCGATTTGATTAATGCTACTGATTAAAGACTAGTAAGCAGGTCGTCAGTCTTTTCCCCTCCAACCAGTGATTTTCTTAGAAGAAGAAGAAAACTTAAAAAAAAAAGACAGGAAGATTAAAAATAATGGAAGATGATGTTACCTGGACCCAGGCATATAATACTGTGAATAAGGCAAGGCAACTGTGAAATAAAAGTCTCATTTGGAAGCATCCTATTCATTGAACACTTACTATTTTAATGTAAAAGCAATGAAGATTATTTTCATCATGCTGCAGAATAGCTTGATGCAACATGGCTATAAATAAATTTTGTTTAATACTCTAAGTAGGAGGTTGGTTAACAAAGACAAATCTGAAAACAAATGTACCAATACAATGGCCCTAATTGTTGTTACAAGGTAATTGTTGTCACTGAATTGTCTTGGCTATCTTTTGAAACTTTTATGGCTTTTTTTTTGCATATTGCCTAGCATACCAGAAAGAATACTAAGACAAATTTTGAATGAACTAGGTGGTAAAGAGGAGAATTTGGAAGAAATAGAAGTCATTTAATTTGTGCTTAGGATTCCAGCGTCTTGGCTCTTTTGGAGAATTCAGTGCAAGTACATTTATTTCAGACTGAAAGCCCAATTTTCACTTGGCAATGAATGTAATTCTTGCTTTTGCCCTTGGCTGGTTTAATAGAACTTGTGGAAGATTTGTTTCACAAGTGGTACTGTTTTGACCCAAACATAGCAGGTCACCTAAATAGTTTTGTACTAGCTGAAAATGCTTTTGTTAATGAAAGTTGGATCCTTGAATTCTCACAACATATTTTTCCTCATATGAATACAGATTTTATTCTCTAGATAGGTCAACAATGCTTAAACTTATTGCTCTCTAATTGTATTTTTCTGAATCCAGAGACTCTTTATTTTATTTGCCACTTAGCACATTTATTTGTTATGTTTGACATTTTCAAGGATAGGTTTCCAAATTGCAGGATAAATAGTGTTGGTGTAAATCAAACTTTTTCATATAGCTTTGGCTCCTGTTGATATGAGTTCAAATAATTTCACTGAAAATGGTGATTCTCATTGGCCTGTTTCATACCATAAACCAGGGTTTCATATTAGCATCACAAGATTCAGAGCAGTTTCTCTTTCTCCGTCTGATCTTTGGCATTATTAAAAGGCAGAAAAAGGTTTTTTTTTCTGAGAGTAATTATTTGTTATGTACAAAGTAACCCATAATTCACCATAATTCAAGGCATGTTTGTTTATTTCATCCAAGTGCAGGTCGGTTTTTCTTCTTTTTTTCAGGGGATGAAGATGGTGGTAGTGGTGGTGGTGGTGGTGGTGATGATTTCTCCTATAGAGCTGCTGAGAAGAGAGCTAGTGTGATAATGACAGCAACAGAGGATGCAGTGGCAAACTTTTTGTTGTTTTTGAGAGATCGCAAGAGGACTATGCATTATCCCATTCAAGCATTGAGGATAAAGGTTGTTAAAAGTTATTGAACTGCTGCTCAGTTTGAGGGCATGATCTGGAGAGTTCTAAATGGTATTGTAAAGCTCAAAGGACCAGGCTTAGTCAGTGCATTTCTAATCAACAGGTTTATTGAAGCTACAGGGTCACAAGAATTTCTCCAACTGCCCGCCAAGCACCTTTACTCCCCAGTTAAGGTTAATGGTCTTAATGAGGGGTTGGACTTTTGATTGTTTGCATGTGCAAGGTGACTCCTGGCTGACCCCCCTCTTAACCCCTGGATCTGCCTTTCCTTCTCCCACAGGTATATGCCAGATGCATTTATGTACTCCTGCCCAAAGTAATTAATTAACACTAACCCCAATTCTCAGTTGGATGAAAACAATTAAAGGTTTGGAAGGAGAAGTATGATCTTGCAGATTTTTTCAAACTGTTAATTCAGAGCAGAGACAAGGGACTGCAGACACGCCTATAGTTTATCCAAGCTCTTTTCATAGTATTAAACTGACTGCTACATCTAAAAGTAACCATTTAAAATATAGACTTCCTTGAATTAATAACATTTTATTCTATATTTTCACAGCAATATACAATTTCAAAGCTACACAAGTGCCTCAGATATCATTACAGATTGGGGATGTGGTCCATATATCAGAAGACTATGAAGGTAAAAAGAATATATATATATAATTCTTACAATATATTGTTACAGCTTTGCTTCATCAAATTGAATTTAGGGCAGATTGTGCTTATGACTTCTTTTTCTCAAACCATGGTTTTCTTGATCTTAAGTACTGTACATGTGAGGTGAATTAACACAATCTCATTATTTTTAAGCTAAAATTATGATGTGACTATGTGTACTCCACTTGAATGTGGAGTACAAGTAAAGCTAATTCATATAAGGAGTTTGCTTGGAATTGCAAATGTATCAAAGGATTTTGAATGAGATGGACACAGTCAGAATGAAGTCCAGCTAGTATTCTTGCTTCTCCCCAAAATCCATGGTAGAGAAGAATATGACTTACAGGTAGTCCTTGACTTACAACTTTTGGTTTAGTCACTGTTCAAAATTACGACAGTGCTGAACAAAGGGACTTACAACTCATGCCTGAAGTTATGGGTATTGCAGAGCTCTTGCAGTCACATGATAAAAATGTGGGTCCTTGGCAGCCTGCCAATACTTATAACTGCTGGAGGAATGCTTCCCTTTCCCATCTATCTCCCCCATCTCAGCTATCACCTGCCCACCAGTGCAAGCAAAGCTGCTGTGATCTGGGAAGATTAACTACCCACTTGATCTGCCAGTGCACACAAAACACCCTACTTAATTTGACTAGTAAAAACTGCAGGAAGCAACCTGAACTTTCATATTATATAAGTAACATTACAATATGATAATTACAGATTCAGAATAAGAATCCAAAAGAAAAGTGCTGGAACAATGTTGCTATTGAAAAATGATCAAAATAGCACAGGAAGGATGGATGGATAGATAGATAAATAGATAGACAGATACTGTAGGATAGATAGATAGATAGATAGATAGATAGATAGATAGATAGATAGATTGATAGATAGAAGATAGATAGATAGATAGATAGATAGATAGATAGATAGATAGATAGATAAATAGAGAGAGAGAGACAGACAGACAGACAGACAGGCAAGCAGGCAGGCAGGCAGGCAGGCAGGCAGGCAGGTAGGTAGGTAGAAAATAAAGCACCTTATATATTTCATACCAGAAGAGGTCTCTCTTGAACTACAACATTGATCCAGATCATTAGAAAGCTAATTCTTACAAATGACTGGATACTTAATAAGTGAAAAATGACACTCCATAGGCAACATTACTTGTATCTATATCTCTACCTCTATATCTTTCTATCCCTTCCATATATGTATCTTATATAAGCTGAAGAAGTGCATAGATCTTCTTCATGATTTATTATTTATGCAAATATACCATTGCCTCATTTGCTAAAGAAATTATTTCAACCTGTCCTAATTTAATACTCCTTTTATATATTATCCAAAATCTTGACAGGTCTCACCAATGGCAGAAGTGTGTTTACTACTACTTTGATTACATCATCCCTATTATGATGAGTGTGCATGTGAGCCTCAGCATCAAAATTAGAGAAAAACAGAGAAGTGGATGCTAAGTCACACAATAACTTCTTAACTTATTAGTCATTAACAATTTCAGTTATCAATTATTAATGCTCCTCAGTGTAACAATCCAGCCACAGTGCAACTGTAGTGCTGTAGCCATGACACCTAAGGAAGTGCCTGACTTTGGCTTACCAACCCTGTAGGCATATGTTGCAGTTGTACCTCATTGTACTTGCCCATATCTGTAAGTGGATAACCAGCTTTCTGACATAGGAAGCAACAGGTGAAGCTAGGCAAAATTACATCCAGTACTTGGATAATCTGTACTGGTGCTCCTCAAGGATGTGTTCTTTCCCCTACTTTTCTCCCTCTACACCAGTGACTGCACCTCTGAGGACCTCTCTGTCAAAATTCTGAAGTTTGCAGATGACACAACAATTATTGGACTCATCAAAGATGGTGACAAGTTTGCATACAGATGGGAAGCTAAGCACTGGGCCTGTGGTGCAGTCAAAACAACTTAGAGCTGAATACACTCAACTGTAGAAGTGACAGTGGATTTTAGAAAGAGACTTTCTATTTTATCCCCCCTTAACATACTCAGCAACACAGTATTACTAGTACAGTCCTTCAAGTTTCTAGGCTCTATAATCTCCAAAGACTTAAAATGGGCAGTGACATCAGCTCAGGAAGTTCAACCCGCCTCAAGAGCTGCTGATACAGTTCTATAAAGGAGTCATTGAGTCTGTCCTTTGTACAACTATAAATGTCTGGTTCAGTACAGAAACCACAGAGAACAGGTACAGACTCCAATGTATGGTCAAGAATGCAGAAAGAATAACTGCAACTAACCTGCCTTCCATAAAAGACCTGTATACTGAAAGGGTCAAGAAAAGGGCAGAAAAGATATCTGTAGATCCCTCTCACCCAAGACACAATTTGTTTGAACCTCTTCCCTCTGGTAGGCACTACAGAATACTAAATACCAAAACTACCAGACACAAGAACAGTTTTTTCTCCTGTGCCATCAGTCAGATGAATACTTGACCAATGCTAGATGATCATGCTACATGATAGACAGAACAGAAGCAGAGAATTCTCATTGATCCAGAAGTTCTGTCTAATGTATATACATACCTATTAATTCTAAACTTTATAATACTTCCTTTCTACTGATTGCACATTTACCAAACAACTAATACTGTTATATATTATGTTATACTGTTGTTTATTGATGTTGCAAGTATACTGACAGTATCCTTGCATGTCTAACCATACTTGGCCAGTAAAGTATCTGAGTACAGTGGAACCTCGGATTGCAAGTGCCATGGTTCACAAGTGTTCTGTAAGACAAGCAATTTTTTTAATACAATAATACAAAAAAAAATTGTTACGAGTGAAAACTTGCAAGACAAGCACTGTGCAATGAGCTTGCATGGGAAATCTCACAACAGAGCCAATGCTTCTTCTCTCTCACTGCATAAAAAGTGAATTAAGTGAAGAACTTCTGAAATTCAGATTCCAGATTCTCCTTCCAAGCAATCACCCTCTGCCTCCTCTTCTCCCTCTCATCTCCTTCATGCCAGCCAGGACTTTTCTCAAAGTGTAGGAAGATTGACTCCCCCTGTCACCCACCCACCCACACAGCCTTCCTCTCATGGCACCATCCAGCCTGTCATCCACCCACACACACAGCCTTCCTCTCATGGCACCATCCAGCCTGTCCTCCTCCTGCCCATCTCCTCCCTCTCATAGAATGGAGGCAGATTATGAACATTTCCAAACCACCCGGGAAAGACCCCTGGAAAGGCATTACCTAGAAAAAAGGAAAAAGGCCCTTTTGCCCTTGAACAGTGGTGACAAAGGTTTCTCCCAATCCAACAGGGGCCACCAAACAGCAGATAGCTGAGCAGCAACTGTTGGCCAGAATCTGCCTCAGAGCAGTTCCATAGTGATAAAATTAACCCTAAAGCAGCCACCCTTCTCAGGAAAGGCCAAATGAACCTCCTAAGAACTCTACAGAAACAAGAAAGGACAGAACTCAAGGCTAGGTGGAAATCTTCTTCCATAAACCGAGGGACCATCAAGAACTGTCACCCAAATTAAACCACAGTCGTTATCCTCTGCCCAGCTTGGATTGGGCCCTTGGGGAACTCTGTCTCAAAATCTTCTAGCAAAAGTTAAACTGATGGCTCATTTATTCTATTTCTACTTTATGTTGTGTATTGATCATTGTGACTTGTTTCAGATATTAGCAACAATCATTTTTTTATAATATTCCATTGAAAATTATTTTTATGAATATTTTTGGGGGCGTGGAATGGATCATCTGACTTTACATTGTTTCCTATGGGAAACTTTGTTGTTTTAAGAATGGTTTGGATTAAGAGCATTCTTCTGGAACGAATTATGCTTGAAATCCAAGGTTCCACTGTATCTGAGTGGACATATGGGAACAGTGCATAAAACTGATAACTGAGGGAACTGTCTCAGTTCTTTGTAATAAAAGAAATAACCTAGTTGTGCTAGGACATGGCTGCACAGTAGAAATTCAGCCAGTCTCCTTTCCCCTGGCTATTGTCTATGAAACTCTTCACTCAGGTGGCTTTTCCCTCTAAGAAACAACAGTCAAAACAATGTTTGCTCCTACTGGTAGAATATAATCCAGTCTGACAGGTTTAGGAGGCAAACAAGCATTTGAAAAGGATGCTATGGTATCTCTTGAATGGCAGATTCAAATAGACATGGGAGCTCTTATTTTGGTAAGAGAAAAAGCAAAAACATAAACTAGAAGAGAAATAGCATTCTTACTTCAACCCTTAATCTCAGATGATTTTTGGGTCTCCATTAGATAATACATGAAACTTATTATCAATAATTATCATAATAATTATTGTTATTAGCACATAGGTGAACAATAACAATTATCGACACATTATTTTAGGGGCAGAAGCTTTAGAAATTTCATGGTTTGAAAATGGTTAGAAACTTTTCTTTCTCTTCATCCAGTGAAGCTGACCAGTGGGAATTTAAGTCAGGTATAAATAAATATTCTTGCAGCACATAGGTGAACAATGGAATTGACATTCATGAAATGCAGCTGCCATCACAAACTTAAATCTCTTTGGAAAGCAAAAGTCATGGAAGCCAGAGCTATCAGTAACTAGTGAGAAAGGTATTGATGGATCAGGACATCTAGGATCAGCAATACCAAGCTGCTCATTACAAGAGAAAGAGAATGACTTACTGTCTTCAAACTTCTCATTTGTGCTTTTGCTAGGTTTCTACCTGTCCGTGTGGGATGGAGAGGGGGAAAAGATACAGGATTACATGACTTTTGATTTGATGCAGCTTTGGAGTACTTCTAATGTGTCAAGAAATCACATATCAGTCTTTCTCAACTGGACATTCTCCAGATGGATTGGATGGCAACTCCCAGAACTTCCATCTGTCATGTTCAGGAGTATAGGAATTTCTGGATGTAACAGTCTCATGAAACATTTAGACATAATTTTTGGATTATAACTTTCCATTAATGTCAGTATTCTTGGAAAACATTATGAGGATTTTTCCTTGCTTTAAAAAAAATGAAAACCAAAAAAACTTTTTATCAGGAAATCCACATTTGATTCAATGTTACATTTGGCATTCTGGATCAATGCAACAATCCAGTTCAAAGAAAACTGGGGTACATGATACATGTACTGGCTTCTAGATACATGAACAACATGTGCTGGTTCTTGAATTCGTTTAAATGTCAGAAGTAAAATCAAACATTTATTTCTGGTTTTCAACAACCAGAATTAGTCTTGAAGAATTGCTACTTATTTAAATCCAGGGTAGTCATGCAAGCCAAGTCTGTTTCTAGATATACTATAACTATAGTTCATTGTAATTTTTCCCACTTTCCTGCAAATTTTCTATAAAAGCAATGTTAAAGGAAATGTACAAATTAAAATATTAAGTTGCTCTAGAATGCAGTGGCACAGTTAATTATGGGTGCACTTCACTTTACTCATGTTACACCTTTGTTACACAAGCTACATTGGTTTCCTGTTTGCTTCTGGGTGTAATTCAAAGTATTATTTATTATTTGTAAAGCTCTATATGGAATGGAGCCAGAGTATTTGAGGGATGCTTTTTCCCCATCCCATTAGTTTGGGCTGAAGGAACATTCTTCATTCCATCTATCAGGGATTGTCATTGAATGGTACTTAGGAAATGGGCTTTTTCTGTAGCTGAACATATCCTCTGGATATACCTCTGCCTGTGGCTCAGCTGGGCCTGTTTTTTAACAGGCAAGGGGGGCAGGGTAATCAAGCCCATGCTGTTGGTATATGGTTGTCTTTAGGAGACACTTTGTGTTGATCAATTAGGAAATGTGTTTTTATTTTTTAAAATATATATGTGTTTATGTTGTATTCTAATTAGCCACCTAGAGTTGCATTTGTGAAATGATTGGTTGAATGAAGAATTAATTTGCAAAGGAGGAATCAAGCATTTTAATGGATAAGACAAGGTTTTTTGTCAGCTAAATTGTGGGAACGTGCTGTATTCAATGATACTTAGTGGACTAATTGTTATACAGTAGAAACTGTGTGAGGGGACACAATCTATTACAATAACATGATTCATGCTTTGAATTATAGGTTGGTATAGAGGATATCTTGTCAGACATAAAGAAACTGAGGTGAGTTTATCCTACCATTGCCATTGTTATTATCGAAGTATTAGTGTTGCAACTTGCTTTTTTCCTCCTCTGTATAGAGGCAAATATTAGGAAGAGGAGCAACTACTATATCGAACAATCTTATACATTTATACTCTAAAATATATGCCACTGATATAGTCCCATGAGGATTACATCTGTATCTGCTTTTACCGGGCAATATTTAAACGATCAATTTATTTGACTTATTTTTTAAGCTTCAGGAAGTTTCAATTTCACAGTATCAGCAATGTTTAATTTACTCAAACCATGAGTAATTATAATTTAGGAATTCTTTCTGCCTTTATATAACAAGATATTAAATCAGGATCTGAATTTATCCAGATCACAGGAAATACATGAACTGGATGTAGCTATCAGAAATAAATATATGGCTCTTAAATGGGTAAGAAAAAATAAAGGCAAAGAATTTTACTTCAACTATATCACTCTTCATAATATCAATAATCTTTGTAAGTTCAGTCTCAGATATTAGGTATTAACTAATGCTGAAAAGAGTGGACCTATTTTATATTCTAGGTAGTCTCCATTATACTATAGTAGGTTCTTTGGCTTAATAAAAGAGATTCAATATCCAGTTTATTTACCATAACTTGGAAAAAAACCTCTATTGTCATATTCTTGATTTTTTCAACAGGAGAAGTCAGAGAATTAATTTAAACATTTATCATGTGTTTGATGGGAGGGATGGCTGCAACATTTGGCTAGACACTGTCAAAGTTCAGTGGCAAAACAAGATAGCTGATAAAACAGTGCTCAGTGGGTAGCGCTCTTTTGTACACCTGACAAAATATGGATCATTATAATAATAATTTAATTCAATCTTATAGTTCAGTTATTAAAGTATCACAGCTTTACCAGAATTGGCCTCTACATCTCTACTTGTGAAGCTTTGGGTGTGTAACTGCTCAAGGAAGATATATTTTGGGAAATATAACAGCTGTGTTTTTCCTCTCAACTCCAACAGGGAATATTTCCAAAATCTTTTATCCATATCAAAGAAATTGCTGTTGAGAAGAAAAGGTATTGTAAATAACATATATTTGCTCGGTATCTTAACTCATTTTGGGAAAATAAGAACATAGTACAGTGGAACTTCAGATTGCGAGCACCTTAGTCCACAAGATTTTCACAAGACGAGCAAAATTTTTTAATAAAATTTAATTCGGTTGATGGGTGGGAACTCACAAGATGAGGAAGCTTCACGCAATAAGCTATGTGTCATCAGTCAGTGAGCTCTGTATTTTTCATTTAGGCAGCATCCACGCGAGAATTTTGTTGATGCTGCCATGTGCAGTTTATTCCATTACTATGCATTTGCTGTACTGTGAGCCCCATGAAGAAATGCAAAAAGAAAGGCAATAAGAAGGTGATGATTACAGTAGACCTGAAGAAGGAATCATTGAGAGACACAAGAGAGGTGTGCATGTGACTGACCTTGCAAGAATGTACAGCAAGTTGATGTTGACGATTTGCACCATCCTGAAGAGGAAAGAATTGCTAAAGGGGATAGATCCAGCAAAAGGAGTCCCCAGAATAACCAAGCAATGCCTACATCTTGAGAAGATGTAGAAAAGTTGCTTCTCATGTGGCTCAATGAGAAACAATTAGCAAGTGATACTGTAACTGAGAACATCATCTGTGAGAAGGCAAGGGCATTGTATGTGGTTCTCACAGTGAAGTCACCAGGTACACTGACAGAAGAAGAAGCAGATTTCAAGGCGAGCCAGGGTTGGTTTGATAATTTAAAGAAGAGAAGTGACATCCATAGTGTTCTGAGGCATGGAGAGGCAGCGAGCTCAGACACTAAAGCAGCAGAGGCATTTGCTGCAGAAATTCGGAAATTCCATGACCTCCAAGGGTTACCTGCCACAGCAAGTTTTTAACTGTGGTGAGACAGGTCTCTTCTGGAAAAAGATGCAGAGGAGGACTTACATCACAGCAGAAGAGACTGCAGTGCCTGGTCACAAGCCCATGAAGGACTGTCTCACCCTCTTGTTCTCTGCCAATGCAAGTGGGGATTTGAAGATTAAGCCCCTGCTCATGTATCATTCTGAGAACCCACAAGCCTTCAAGAAATGTAAGGTGCAGAAGAGCCAGTTAACCATGACAACAGCAAGGCCTGGGTCACACGTATCTTGTTGGTCTAATGGATCTCCTGGAAAGAAATCTGCCACTCAAAATCTTGCTGGTTATGGACAATGCTCCTGCTCATCCTCCAGGCCTTGAAGATGACTTATTGGAGGAGTTCAAGTTTATCAAGGTCAAGCTCCTTCCTCCCAACACCACTCCACTACTCCAGCCATGTATCAGCAGGTAATCTCGAACTTCAAAAAGCTCTACACGAAAGCCCTATTTCAGCGATGCTTCAAGATGATGGAAGGAACCACCCTTACCCTCCAAGAGTTTTGGAAGGATCATTTCACTATTGTGGGCTGCCTCGAGATCATTAATAAAGCCTTGGAGGGGATCACCAAGAGAACCCTCAATTCTGCTTGGAGAAAACTGTGGCCTGACTGCAGTCTTGAATGTGAGCTTGAGAAGGTTGCTCCTGAAAAGGAACTAGTTGTCCATGACATCATGTCTTTGAGAAAGAGCATGGGACTAGAGGAGGATGCGAACGACATTCAAGAGCTGGTGGAGGAGCATAGCCAGAAGCTGGCTATGGATGAACTGAAGGATCTGCATTGTGAGCAATGGCAAGAGGTTGTGGAGGAGATCTCATTTGAGGAAGACAAACAGTTGGAGGGATCCCTCACTTCAAATGAGATTAGGGAGGAGTGTGAAATGTGAGAAACAGTGCAAAATTTTGGAGAAAAACACCTCCTGAATAAGGCTGTAGCAGTGCGAACGATGAATCTATTTAACGACAATGCAGTGTCACATTTCTGCGAAATTCTCAAACAGCGGCAAAAGCAAGTGTCATTGGATAGGTTCCTTGTTAAACTTGACTGAAAGGAAAGAAATTCCAGTGAGTCAAAAGAGGGCACTGAATCCAAAAAGCATAAATTGAGTGAAACCAGTTGTTTTTGTTCAGTCGTGCAGTCGTGTCCGACTCTTCGCAACCCCATGGACTGCATTATGCCATGCCCCCCTGTCTTGCACAACCACCCAGAGTCCTTCCAAGCCCACGCCCATCACATTGACAATGCTATCTATCCATCTCATCCTCTGCCATCCCCTTCTCCTCTTCCCTTCAATCCTTCCCAGCATCACAGTC
>JANHZU010003156.1:7544-24271 GCA_032468055.1 Acrochordus granulatus | reverse complement strand
CCATCTCTTTTAGAATTTGCCACATTTGGTTGTGATCCACACAGTCAAAGGCTTTAGCGTAGTCAATGAAGCAGAAGGAGATGTTTTTCTGGAACTCTCTTGCTTTCTCCATGATCCAGCGAATGTTGGCAATTTGATCTCTAGTTTCTCTGCCTCTTTGACATCCAGATTGTACTTCTGGTGGTTCACATACTGCTGAAGCCTAGCTTGTAATATTTTAAGCATAAGCTTGCTAGCATGTTCAATGAGAGCAATGGTACAGTAGTTTGAACTTTGTTTGGGATTGGAATGTAAACCAACCTTTTACAATCCTGTGGCCACTGCTGAGTTTTCCAAATTTACTGGCATATGAGTGAAGCACTTTACAAATATCATCTTTTAGGATTTTACTGTACCCCAGTAACACTTTTCTCACTCTTTTATTGACTGTAATGGCTACTCTATTTCTTTTAAGGATTTCTTGTCCACAATAGTAGATATAATAAATTAAAGATATAGTGAATTAAATTCTCCCATTCTTCTCCATTTTAGTTTATTGATTTACAAGATGCTGATGTTCAATCTTAACATCTCATGTTTGATCACATCCAGCCTACCCTGATTCATAGATCCAGGTTTCTATGCAATATTGTTCTTTACAGCATTGGACTTTCCTTTCACTTCCAGGCACATCCATAGCTGAGCATCTTTTTGGTTCTGGCCCAGCCATTTCACTCTTTCTGGAGCTTCTTGTAATTGCTCTCCGCTCTTCCCCAGTAACATATTGGACACCTTTCAACCTGAGGGGCTTTTCTTTTGGTGTCATATATTTTAGCCTTTTGTTACTGTCCATGGGGTTTTCTTGATTAGGATACTGGAGTGGGTTGCCATTTCCTTCTCCAGACTCCTATAGCTATTTTTCACCAGATGTCCAGGAACTCCAATATCTAGTGAGGTCTTTGTTGACCCAGGCAACAACCAAGCTGGTATCAGTTCCTGTCTCATCATATATTTTATGGGAGGGAGACACTCTTTGTCTGGTTCCTCTGATGAGAATTGTCCAGTATAGTTGAACCTCTGTCATAGTTCTCATCTTCTTTGGAGTACACAAGCCCTACAATCACATCAGAGTTGTGCCTCACAGGGAGATAGTGTATTATAGGATAGGACAAAATCAGGACCTAATTGATGGTCCCTGTTTTCCATTCAGAAAGAGAATAAGAGAGAATGTTCCTCTTAGTCTATGGGATCTGAATCTGCTTTTATAAATATATTACAAGAAATCTGTATTGCAGGATGACATAAATAGAGTCAGAGTAAATTCTACATGACTGACCATATCCACATGGTGTCATTCAGACAGATCTCCAGCCATACTTATCTCTCATAAAATTGTGAGCTGTTCAAATATGATAGGATGTCTGTTCAGAATGTTAACACATCTGGGGGACAATAGGTGGGCAAGACTGTCTTAATTATACACTTTAGAGTTGCCTCCTGCCTAAGCACCTTCCTATCAGTTTTGAATAGGCATTTTAATAGTCCTGTCTCCATTAATTTACACCTGCTGTTTCAGCTCTCCTTTTCACTCAATAACTTTTGCAGTTCCATAATGACATAAACATTTAATGCTCTGCATGCATAATTGTACCCAATTCATCTTCTCTTACTTTCTTTTAAGAGTTGCAAGCATTAAAACAACTGAGAAGTTGGACAGCTCCCAAGAAAATTCTATTTATTGGGTCATAGAATAAATGCACCTCTACTCCTAGCATAGATGTGTATATCACCCTCCCTCTATCTTTAGACTTATCTATATACATTACAGTTGTCATAATCATGAGTATTTAAAATGGCCAAAAATAAGACTGGGTTAAACTGATTTTGCTGAATATATTTCAATTATTAACGCCAGATTAGGATTTATGAACAATAGGCTGTAGTTAAAATCATTTAGAGATTGTCAGGCAATCAGTTCTATCCTGAAAATGTTCCCAAAGTCCTTGAAAGTTCTGGATATTTATCCATCCCTTGGGGCAGGGTGGGTGAAACTTGCCTGTTCATTAGACTTTATGTCTGCTTTCTTGTTTGGATTGCCTTCCCATAATTATTTTGTTCATGGACAAAAATCTATTTATCCATGTGGCTGCCAATTGTTAACAATGACTTGATGGCACAAAATCAATTAGTTATTTTGTAGTTACTTTTATACTGCTCTTTTTTATATTTCATTGTTTATTGTTATTCTATGATTGTGAGCTCCCCAGAGTTGTATGTAGATAATAAGCATCATCCAAATTAAATAAATAAAATTTAAAAAGAACAACTGCCCACATTTCCTTCAACAACATCCTAGGCTCTATTTCATATCTTTTCAATAAGCCCCCAAACCTTGAAGAATAGACTATGGTTGCAAGGACCAATCCTTGTTGAATGAAGTACAGTTGCATTTTCTTTTTAAATCCTTTTTTCACAACTGTTCATTCCTCATAATCTTGATGAATTTCTTTCTTCCAATACCACATCCTTGGCAGAACTTTTTGGCAGTCATTCATTCATTCATTCATTTTTATTTAATTTTCCAGGAAATATTTATATGTCTCTCTCAACAGTGTCTTTCACCCTCTCTTCCACACCACACACACACACATTCACATGAACAAATTTATCATAATTCAGAACAGTGAACATAGAGAATAAATATTTTCATAGAAACAAATGATTTGTAGAAATATCACTTGTGCACAAGAAAAATGAAGAGATTCTTCTGAAGTTTTCTACTAAGACAGGAATAACAGTTGCATTCTACTCTGTCATAAACCACTTTCAGTGAGGGAATGTTTTGCATGTTTAAAGATTTGGAAATTATAAGTTGTTTGTAGGCAAGGAATGTCTTCTTTGACACCATTATTTTTTCACCAAATCTTTTCATATCACTGTATTTTCTTCTATTGTATCGCTCACTCCATCGGAAAAGGAAATATTTAGACTGGTGATTTTTTTTTCTTTTTAATGTTATGTGTGGCATGTATTGAAATACAGTGCAATACCAAAGGAGAAGGGTGATAGATGACATCTTCCTCTGTGTTTTAGATGCATATTGCCATATTTTATAAAACCTGAATGTCTACCATAAATACTATTTGATGTAGGATTTTTTGTTTGTGTGTTATTTGTTTCTTAGGATATGAACTTGCAAATACTTATTGTGATGGAGATTGTGTACAGTTTATCTGTGGACAATATTAACTGACTATAACAGAATCAAGGCAGAATATAACTCATTTTACATTGCTAGGTATCTTTTATTGCCCTTTTTATATGTTCATCATATTTTTAATCTTGTCCTCCATGAATTATGGGAAAACATGACAAATTTCAACTTCAAAGTAAGACATGCAATGCCTACAGATCAGTTCATCAGTTCATCACTTAGTGAGATGTAGATGCAGTGTTCCTCTTATGATTCAATTGATTCATTTCTTTTGAATTAATAGCTCTATTCACAATTGCAAATATAAAATGTTAATGTCTTCAGATTGAAATTAAGAATAATTGTGGTAGAGAGAGCTACATTGTAACCATTCAAAAGGGCAAATATGAAATTTCATATTATATCAATATTTGTGGCTTGGCTCCCTTTCTAAGTACCAAACTGTTCATTTTCAGAATGTAGAGATATTCTCCTCCCTCTCATTACTAAAGAGCTGAAGGAATTACTGGATCCAAGGGATGAAAAGCAGACATCAGAAGACAAAAAACACTGCATTGAATTACTCAACAGCATCCTAGAAGTTCTCAGCTGTCAAGATGCAGTGAGTACCAACAGTGTCATGATTATGCAGCTGATTCCTGTTTATGAAGTCTGTTTGATTAAATTGTTTCAGTTATTTACAATCCAAAGAATCAGTCTAGATCCACATAAACCATGATTTGGGAAACAGGAATAAATTGCACACATGCTTCATTATTTTGGCTAAAGTTAAAAATAGTCTCTAGCATTACATACAAACAACTGTCCTGCTTCTTTTTTGTCAGTTGTTGAATTTGGCAGTGGAGATAAATCTGAATTATATCATTTCTGTGTTTTCAGAAATGGGAAATGTGGTGCCAGAGTATCTGTAGGAGGTTCAAGAGGGGGCAAATAATAAAACAGCATTGTGTCAAATGAAAGTAAGCTGTTTCCCTTTTGTTCATGCATCTGATATCTCATGCATGTATGAAATAGGCAGAGCTTGTACTTTGCAACATTAATTTTGTCAGTTTAATTAATGTGCTGCATCCTATATATATTATATACAGCTATTTCTTTTGTTTGTTATGATGCTAGACATAATCAGATGCATGCAACATACATTGGAAAGTAATTCATTTAGATTCCAGACTCTGTCTTGCACTCTCCATTTTAAAAACATTTTTCTTTTGAGAACTGCAGTGCAGTTCCATTAGTGATCCACTGGACAAAGATTTCAAATCACTAAAATAAGATCTTATTTCTGGTGACATAACAATAATTTTATTCTCTGAAGGTGTTTCATATATCCTATACTTTTATCTTTAAAATCTTCCATAAGATTTATTCACTTTTATTTTTTGTGCTAAGCAGATGAGTGATTGAGTTTTGGATTACTTTAAATCAAATCAGATCATGTTAAAGGAGATGATGTATTCATTACATATTTACCCTACATATATACTATGGCAGCTTTAAAGAGTTTGCAGATCATTACAAAATGTACAATACAATAAAAGTAATTGAAACTATCACCTAAAAAAATCCCAAACATATGTCACATTTTGTATTGCTAACCTTGATATTTTGAAGGGATACTAAATGAGACAGTCATTTGGCAAATAGAAATATTCATGAACCTGGTAAGAACAGCATTCACACATAGTAGTAACCCAAAAGTTGGGGCTATGCATATGCACAAAGAGGACCCTGAGTGTCAACTCTGATTTGCATTCCTTTAGCACTCTTACTACCACATAGCCAGAGAAAGTAAACAAATATTCAGTTTCATTTTTTTCATGATTTCGAGTGTGGTGTTACATGTCAAAGACTTGTCATTTAAAATAAACTACAGTCAATTGCAAAGCAAGCCAATTTTACGCTATGGTTTTTGAGGTTGGCTTGTTCACTTAACTAGAATTTATTTCAAACAATGGTAAGGGCTCTTACATGACCAATCCAGAATCAGCAAAGCTGTAATAGAATCCTGATTTATTTCTCATCCTGGTCAAGGAAAAAGGAAGGTTAAGTAGACTATAAAGCATGAAAAGAAAAGGAATAGTGTAGAACTGTGAGCAAAATGTGTATTTTCACAGTTTTAAACCAGATTTGGAGGTTAATTATTTCAGTTGTTTCATTTATTAATTGCAAATGTTTAGCATAATTTATTATTTCTGCTCATGTTTTATTATAACTGCTTTGTTAGTAGTTTGATTAAATGATTTGCCACAAATACTACTACACCTTTATAAATGGGAAAGAGATATCCTTCTGACTGCCTAATTCTGCAAACATTTAATTTCATAATCTCACTGTATCCCAGATGATATTTCCTAAATAAGTGTGAATGTAGTCATTTGCTCTGAGCCTTGGCCATTCAACCAAACGATATGCCTATCATCTTTGAGAGATAGTAAGAATGCTTGATTTTACATGACCCTTTTCTCTTTCTACCAGCCACCATAAATTTCTGCAGCTGGGTTTATTATTTTGGGTTATAAATTAATTTGTTACAATAGCAGCAGTTTATTTGAACTGGGTAGATGTCACACCCTCTTAACATTTCAAATACTGTACAGTTTGTGAAGATGATCATACAGTAAACATGGTGTAGATCCTATAATGTACTTTAATGTTTTGTCTGTTATCCATTATATAGCTTTTGCTATTCAGGATTCTGACAATGTTTATCCTTAGTTGGCCATAGCTCTACTGAATAAAGTCATAATAAATCTTATTCTATTTCTCTTTTGACTTTTTAAGTCTGAAATTTACTTTAAGTCTTACTGCCCTCATCTAGTTTTAAAAGCATTGTTTCCTCAAAACAACATCAACTTACCTACTGTTGCAAATTGCAAACACTAAATTCTAAAATTCAGTTTTACAGTTTACTTCAATGCATTCTTCCTTTTCTTCAGCAATTTCTTTCTTCATATTAAAAAAAAAGATACATGTGACCTCTAATCCTTTCCATAGTACAAATACCAACTAGCTTTGATCTTTATACAGCAAAAAGTAGATGCTTGGCTATTTCTGCATTTTGTAGAACTTTGTCTCAGTCCCAAAATGCTATGTCTCTTCCACTAGAAAATAATATCAGGCAGACCTCTTACCACAGTAAACAATAAAAGTGCTTCCACATTGTTATTGTTTAAGCAGTGTGGTGAAACAGAAGTTGTTTTTGTAAAAAATGGCATTCTTTCTAAGTTCATTTGGAGGATAAACAAGTATAATTGAACATTTCACTGCCACTATCCCTAACTGATACATTTAATATTTCTACTATTATATCTTCTCCAGGAGGGTACATACCTTAGTTGTGTGTGTGTGTTTTACATATATTACTTCTCTTCCTCTCCTCCCCTCCCCTTCTCCTTTTACCCTTCCAATTATCAGTTACCTCTTTTCTCTGATACTGTCCCACTTCCTTCTTTATTCTGTAATAAACTTCTGGCTGTTGTCAATATAATAAAGTAAAATATATATTTACTTGTATTAGTAGAATGTAAGTAATGTATAATTTCATCATAAAAAGCATGCAAGATGATGGTTTAATAGACAATGAAAAAGGAAGCAGGTAACAAGTATAAAAATAAATTTAAGACATCATTAAGTAGCAATGGAATGAAACAATTTGGACATGATGACAATTACTTCAACCACGAAGGCTGATGGAGGAAATCCTGCTGTCTTATCTTCCATTCGATACAGCCAATAACAGACTAGTAACTGAAGCAATTGGATTAGTCACCCTAACAATAACTTGTGGATGGATGGATGGATGGATGGATGGATGGATGGAGAAAGAGAGAGAAAGAGTCATTGATGAAATCATCACTGTGAGGAGAAAATCTAAATAAGAATTGGTCGACTACCAAATTCGGGATGCAGAAATTTAATTGATCACTAGAGAGCAGGAAAGATACATCTCTTTGCTACCCTCCAGCAGCTACCTGTTGTTGTTTTGCTGTCCAAAATGGTAGTCCTAGAAGTAATTTCATTTCAGTTGAAAGAAGGTGACTTGCTACCTTACTTTTCTACCAGTGGTAATCAAGTGAAAAATGTAGCAGTGTCAGGAAGGCTAGTGACAAATGGTAACTGGTTCCACACAGGCCAGTTGAATATTTGCTAGATGTGATGTGTCAAGATATAGTTATGAAGAGGACAGATGTGGATACAGAGACCTACTTAATAGGCTGCAACATTTTTAAATGTCAAGAGAAGCAACACACAAGTCTCATAACTGCAACTGGGCTCTTTCAAGATTTTTTCATGAAACTTTGTCTGTGTAGAAAAATTATTATTATAATTATAAATTATTGATATATACAATATATCATTGTTCACATGCTTAATGTTACTTAAATCATAGATTCCAGGATATGAAAGTCTTTTCATTCTGATTAAAACAGGCTATGTTTCATCTCTGTACACTTATAAACAGTGTTTTAGTCATTCTCCCAGGGACATGTGCTTCCTTCTGCATGGATCATTTCTAAAATAAAGGATTTCATCCATTCCTCTGTTTTATGAAGCAAAGAATCGTGCAGGGTTGTGCTAGATCTGTTTGCCTTCTTTCCAGAACTAAAAACCTTGACCTGAAATCCATATATTTGTTTTTATTTTGTTTTGTTCTTTTAAAAGCTGACTTGTAAATACTTCAAGCTGGGTCTCTTTTGAGAAAATCTAAACGGTAACCTAATTAGCTAGCAACTACTTGGAGAAGCTCTTTTGGGAAGAGTATGGAATCTAATTAGAGAACTCTCAAGAGGCCTTGGACTTAGAGTTATTTGTTAGACTTATCAAGGCAGTGGGAGTGGATGGGAGGGAAAGAGGAGGACAATCTCTTAGGAAAACTGTCAGAACCCAGTAGCAATGCATGACATGCCCTCTGAAAATGCCAGATCTGCCAAGAAGAACTGGGAAATCTGCCAAACAGCCAGATGCTGTTTTTGGAAAGAGCTGTACCCTACTGTGGCATCTGGCACTATAACAGTTGATCAAAGAAAGAAGATGAAGTTTAGAAGGCTTAGGGAAATAAAAGTAGGTGCAAGCTATCTATAAGTTTTAATATCCTTATGAAAGTGCAAGTGTCAAGAGTATTATGTATTTATGCTTAATTGAGCTAGGCAAAGCATTTGTTCAAGATTTTAAGTTGCACTGAAGCAGGAAAACTCATATTTAATGTAGACTGGGTTAATGAAGGTTCTGCAATACAGAGACCACTAATGTCAAGATACTTATTGCAACTTAAATCTCTCTCAAAACCAGACATCTTTCAAAACTGATAGTTCAAAAGATCGCTTAAGTTTTATAAAATGTTCTGCTCCTATGTGAAATTGTATGACATTGCTTCATATTTATAGGATATTGACAATTAAGAGAAAAATGTAAAATTGTATGATGGATCCTACAGGCTAAACAATCACTCATCCTATCCTAACTTATGTCCCTGTTTCCATTATTTTGGCTTTCTAAGTAATGTGTACCTAGTCACCATAGTTAATGGCATAGCACAATTATGACACATTGCACATTATAAACAATTAAAATAAGCCAATGTTTAGTATATGAGTGAGTGCAGCCACAGGGAAAAGTAATAAGCATTATTTAATTGGATATGACTATTAATAGATCCCTAATAATTAGCTTAGAAAGGAAAAGTAATAAAGTTGTGGTCATACATTTTCGAAACAATGACTTAATTAGAGAAGCAAGAAACTATCCTGTGAATTGAAATAAACTGAGGCATAAGCCCAGTAAAAGAAGCTTAGATATTATTTTCTCCAAGACATTCAGAGTATCATATTTATTCCTTACCAGAGAAGGAAGGGGCTGCCTTTTTGGGATGTCCCATCATTCTGGGCACACAATATACCTTTTCCAGCAAGACAAAGGTTTCCTAAGTAACAGGAGTACAGAGTAACAGAGTACAGCTGCAACAATGAAATGCTGGCCAGGTTCTTGCTCAATTCCCACTATGTGTAGAGAGTCCTACTTCCAGAAAGAATCACCAATCATTTCTGCTTCCACATAGTTATTTATTTAACTCCATTTAAATCCACTTTAAACCAGAGTGCATTGAAAGGGATTCCATACAGATAACATAGACTGCTGAATTATGAAGGTATTGCAATCCATAAAAGAGACCTTAAGGCACAAATGCAAATGAAGTGATAGTGTATTAAATGTGAATCCCATATATAATAAAATGCAAGAGAGTTATTCAGATGCTGGATATTGTAGCCATTAATTATTTTAATTCTATAGCTTTTTGTTCTAGCATCCTAGTCTTTCATCTTAATTGCAGTGACTTTAATACAGATGGTGTATCCATGGAAATAGAGATACACTTTTCCTAGGACTTTTGCCAGTTTTTGAAGATAAAAATTACATGTGCTTTTGACATAACACCTAAGATGAGGACTAATATCCCTCACCCCATGGTGTGATATTCAATCCTAATTTGGACACAGCATCTGAAGTAGATATTTGGCATTTGAGTCATGGACATTTCTGTCAGTTCCAAATCTGAGAAGGCTTGAATTATTCCTTAGAATGCCAGAAATGTTCCAGATTAGGTGGTAAATTAGAATCAGTATCTATAGGTTTTTAAAATACTGAGGCATGACTAGTTGTGACTAAAGGCTGGCAATGAAATTGCTGAGAGTCTATCAACAGGTTCACACATTATGCCAGACCATGTATTATTTAATCATGGTCTATAAAGCTGTTAACCATGCTTTATGAATCACACTGGATAGGTTCAAATTCAACATATCTCATTATAGATTTAGTGCAATGTACAAACTCAGCCTAGGTTTGTTTATTTACAATATTTAAGAACGTAGGCACTACCTTTCAAAACATGCTTTCTCAAGAAAAGGTAAAATCAATATAATAAAAGTATTTTAAAGCCAATACCTTAAAAGTATAAACTGGGAATAATAGGATAAAATGAACTCTAAAAAAGACAAACCAAATTAAAAGGAACAAAGAAAAGTAGAAACAATCCATACTTTTAAACATGTTCAATTACCTAGTCAACTGAAATTCTTGATTATGCTTCCTATTTTCCTACTAGGAATGTTTATGATTTCATTATGTTATGGCACTGAAGACCACAGAATCATCCTTTCATGTGATGATGGTTACTTGTGATGAGGAAAATATTAATTTTTGAGCTGTGCTTTTCTCCTAATGAAAGATGAGTTCTCAATTCTTTTTTTAAATCAACCTCTCCTGTAGAAAAAACACAGTAAAAGAGCACAGTGAATGAGTGAATGAGCAGTTGAAGCTGAAAGTGACATTAGAATAAATGGGAAGAAATGCATGAGAAAGCACACAACCTAGCAGCATGTATGAAGAGATGGAAAAGTTGGCAATTTTCTACCAACAGTTCTATCAAATGGTAAAAAAGCCAACGAGTTATTGTTTAACAATGAAAAAGGTTGTTATATAAACTTAAGAAGAGGAATTTCCCTTACTGAATATGTAACACTTTTGTGAATGATGTCAGGGAGTCTCCAAATTTGATATATAAATATCTAAAAATAAAATATTTGCCTTTAATTAAAGAAAAGAATTTATCCAGTTTTGTTTCCACTTGGAAACCACTTCTGGTCTCAATGCTCGAAACAGAAAAAAATGGAACTTTAATTTTAAGTTTGATGATTAGATTGATCATCATTTGTTATTAATAACATTTGTTATAGAAATGGCTTGCATTTAATAAACTAGAAAGCAACAATTTGAGGTTCTAACTGTATTTTGTATTTTACTGCACCAAAAAATGTTGGAACTCACTGGTTTTTTTTTCCTGTCATCTTGCACCCATTTCCCCTTCTTTTCTTTCCCCTATTCCCCTATTCCCTTATTATCTTTGTTTCTATTTGTATTTTATAGTGTAATAAACTTCAATAAAAACTAAAACTAGATACTCTGTTAATATGAAAAAGATTGTTTGCCCATTTATTTTATTTCTAGGTTATTCTTTATTATCTTGAAAAAATTATTTTTTGCAGATGTCAACCTATCAGCACATACAGGAAATAATGATCCAGTTGCTGCGTACTATTCATAGGACTGTCATTAAAATGGGAAGAGATGACACCTTAACTGTGAGTCATTCATTTTGTAAATGTACTTTACTACCAGGGTTTGGGATATGATGTGCACACGATCATTACCATTGAAGAATGCACAGCAGTTGGGCAGATAAATGTTTGACTTTCAAGGCAGGGCTCTTCCATACACAGGAAGAGGAGTCTGTGAAAAATAAGACTCCTTATTTTGATATTGGAAACCATCCCCAAGTTGATCTTCTCTCGCCAAAGCTAGTACTGTTGCAGCCAGAAATAGGAAAGGAGGAGACAAGAGTCTCTTTTATGTCTTATTCAGTCAATTGTGGTTTATAATTTGATTTTGTTCATTTCTTGTTTGTGTTTTACAAATAAAAGTTATAATAAAGAACAACCAATGTTATTTGGATGAGGAAAGCAATTTAAATCAATTTAACAAATCCATCTCCAAAGCATCTATTGGTTCTAATAGCTAGATGATTTCATCTGTTTATAATATAAGAAATAGTTGTGGAATCAAGTGTTGAGATATCTATATTAAAAGAGAGCCTGGGTAGATCCTCATTCTTAGCTTCTTCATCTGTCAGAAAGCAGAAGCCAATCCTAACAGCACAATGTAGCTGACAAACCAGGAGCTACTTGGATAAGGTTGCCATCAAGTACTGACAACCAATCATTTTATGGAAGCAGTAGATACTAAATTTTCAGTAAGCTTGAAAAAGGAGCATTTTTTTTTCTTCTCTGCTTTTGGTGTAGCATTTCTAGAGATAACTGCAGCATAAAGATCTTCAAGTATAGAAAATGACCAGTCTGTCAGTTTAAAGAACAGTGGACTTTCAGGTAGTCAATTTGTAAATCTAGATATTTTAAAAGTTCTTTGCTATAAACAAGATCTCAGTTTATATTGACTTATCTTTGAATGTGTTTTTTCACAAAAGCTATTTTGTGTTAAGATTTGTTCCAAATACAACTCCTTTACATACACCTTGTATTTATTTTTGGCAGCCTATTGTGACCATGGCTACCAAACTATTGTCTTTGTCTTGTGGCATCATGATGATGCCATGCGATTCCAACTGAGTTAATGTCTGCTTTTCATTTTATGTTAGATTTCAAGCAGTGCATAACTTGTATTATTAATGTAATAACATGTATTATTAATGTAATCTCTGAATGTTTTGGTAAAAAGGATCTTTAAATAGAAACTATTTAACCTCAGCTTTGTTTTCTTTTATTGTTTACATAGCTTAAAGCTTTTTTATGCCAGTTAATCAAATCTCTGAAAGACAATTCAGCTGGACTTTTTAGTTATGTCATGTGCAAATGCTACTCTCATTTTAGCCATCTCTCTATCTAAGATATGCAACCAGAGTATAGCCTCTTATTAGAAACGAATAGTCAAAGAGTAATGTATTATCCAGACTGTCATGTGCAGGAAAAAAACATTTTTTTGGTGCAGTAAAAAAGCCTTTTCTGACCATGGTACAACACTGTAGAATCTCCAACCTTGAGATTTCCCAAAGAATGAGTAAGTCTTTCTAAAATGTCACTTGTTTGGTTGACTATGGAGAATAAGAAATTCCTTTGTGATAGATTAACAATATTCCATATTGAAATGGAAAATAACCTCACTTTCCATCTTTCAAATATTTGATATAAGGTAATTGGTGTGCAAGCAGGGAAGTGAGGAAAATGTTTGATTATTTTTATGGATTTATTTAAAGTTCAGGATTGCAGTCTTCATTAGTGTCCAGCGTATTAACTGCTCGTGCCACTACACATCCCTTAGTAACAACACTACTGATAACTTTTCAATATTAAGTATAGAGCAATCATTATTTGAATGTACTTTAAGCACAAGTCTACTAACCAAAGAGATAACCAAAGAGTTGGGCTCAGATAAGTAACTAATATTTAGTGGGAGAATGACTCAAGAGAACTGTGAAGGTGATTTGTTGAAATCTGCCAAAAGCTATTACTTCTCCTTAAATAAAGGAGACTTTATTTAAAAATAAAGTCTCCTTTATTTAAGGAGTTTGCACTTTAGAGACCTGTTTTAGGCCTCCCCTTCTTTTCAGTGGAAGTGTCTGTTCCTCCATGAAATAAAAGCAGTATTATAAATAAAGAAATAAAACTTGTTCATCCAAAGTGTTCTGTAGTTGGATTGGATTGAGAATCTCCATAGACATGTCCAGTGGTTGCTTCAGGTAGATCCGTCCAGGCAGTTTGCATTTTTAGATCATAACATACTTGGCTTAGGCTGCATTATGCTCTCATTTGCAGTTTTGAATTGTCAGCACCACTTAGCATTCCACTAGTACTAGGAAAGGTATCATGCACAATGAACATTGTCTTGGACGCACTTCCATGAATGTCATTTTTCTTCTTTGTGCACTTTTGCTTACATATTATTTTAATGGAATATTTTCCAACTTGATGTCTCTGTATTAAACTATTAGTCCTATCATCTCAAGCCAGGATAGTCCCAAACTCTTATTGCTTGTAATTTAATGAATTTGGAAACCACTAAATCAAAGGGAACTGTCTTAAACTATTCATTAGGTAATGTAAAATAGCAGTTAATGCATCTTTTTGTGATTTTTATCTACTTTCCATTGCTTTTGTTTTCATAATTTTTAGAATCTCAGTCATATGATATCTTATCTGTGTGAAATAAGAAGGTTCAGAACCTTCTGCTTAAATGTGGTCTTACAAATTGGATAATGGGATAAATTCCCATTTATTATGGAAAAGTCTAACCTAGAAAAATTGATCTCATTTCTTTATATAATATTTATAATATGAAGATGAACTTTGATGCCTTTTTCCATAGCCTCAGTTGTCCTAGATCCACTTTATTACTTGCACGTAGGATTTATTTCTGCCTTTTAGAATGATCCATTGGCCTATACACATCCAATCACAATCACTAATCTCTGTGTTAGAGAAATGCAAACGCTATCTGAAGAGATTCTGTACCTTTTCAGACAAGACAAATCTCCTACTATCCAGTGTTTGGTACACACGAGTTTCATTGCCAAGTGATGATCAGCATGCAATGTGGTGGGAGGATAGCATGCATGATCCCAGGATATATGTTAATTACTATGTTCTTTGAATTACTCCAAATAAGGGAATTACTTATACATTAATTTATTATTAGATATATTAATAATGTAAATTAGTATTGCTGTTTGACCATTCGGCCATGCCTAGAGATATCTAGGTTAGTTTGGAAATAGCAAAATTCAGGAATGAAATTTGCTGTCAGTTGTGCTACTCTTCCTAAAATGAGTTGTTCTGATGTATAGACAGTGCTAATGGAACTCAGAGGACTTACTAAGCAAGACATTAATAAGGAACCTTGTTGGATTATATTGGTTTTATGCCAGTGGTAACTGTGCCTCGGATAAACTCTGCTGAGTAATAGGCTTTCAGTTATTTTATGCATTGAAATGTCATGGGTTAGTCAACAATGTGTAGATTATCTAAGGAAAACAAATATACCAGTTTTAGTAACCTAATGTAGGATAAAAAAAACAGTTGTAATTCCTTTCTTTTGTATAGGTCTGTTCATCTGCCATTTGTATTACATTTTTTTCCAAAGTGTATGCATGCTCTTCATCCTTTTTAAGGGGTTTCTTAACATACCTGAAGATAAGTGATAAGTGCTTGGGTAGTAAGGTGAACACTTATAGAAAATTGTATTTGAACAGTTTCATTATATATTCCTATGCAGGCCACAAAATATTGGAATCTGCCTTACAAGAATTGCAGTTTTTGCAAATGGACATAATTTTCATGAAACTGTAAATTTAACTAATCATATCATATCATAAACTCATATACTTGTGTTAATAATAAGTATAATTATGAAGTTGAAGACAGAACATTCCTAACAATGCTTCCTTAAATGCAGCCCTTTTGAATTCAATGGGTATTTACTCTCAGATAAATCTTCAGGTAGGAGTATACACTTGTTTGAAATTCTTTGCTGTTTTCTGATCTGAGTTCCTTTTTCCCTAACAAAAAGCTGTGTGAGCCTGTTTATTTACTGTTGCTCCTTCAAGGAAAAAAAAAGCAAAAGTACTAGGATTAAAAACAAACTCTCATCACAGCTGCTTGGACCAGATGGCCATTGAATAGGCTATGAAAGTCAGGAGGACCGACTCTTTATGCATACCTGTAAGCAAGTGGTCAGATGGTCTCGCTCTAGAGATTCAATTTCCTGCATGAAGATTTCCAAAACAATGAAATAAAAGGGGAAATATCTGAAAATCTTAGCTCCCTTGCACCTAAAGGATGCCATCCTGAAATGAATTTTCATCATGTTTTGTAAATCTAGTAAGGAGAAAGACTTGTTAGGAAAACAGCTGTTTAATCATTCTCCCTGGTTTGAATAACTGGATTTAACTCCAATCACCATAAACATAGCTCTTAAATTATGGAGTCCTGAGACAGAAGAAAATAATGTCAATTTATTGCAAAAGAGATTATGCCAGTAAAACAATCTAGAAATATACAAAACATTATATTTGATTAGTACAGTTTATCAAGAAAGTAATTTATATTAGAGACTGCTGCCTATTTACCAAGAATTGTGGCTGGGAGTGAAAGGAATAGGTATTTATTGTACCATGAGAATACATAATCATTTTATTGAAGTTGTGGTTCAAAGAAGACTGAATGTTTCCTTTTTATAGTTTTCTAGAAAATCATTTTCTCTGCTGACCAAGTAATTTCAAGTACAATAATTTCAGAATATGCATTATGTGCTATACAATATTTTACAAATGTTTTGCCTCATTACTTTTTTTCCTATTACTTTTTTCATAGCACACCATATATTTGTTGTATACAGCTAGTGTTATTGAAAGCTGTTCCTGGGTGTAAGTTTATGCAGCCCTCTTAAAAAGGTCTTCTGGATATTGACTGGCATCATCAACAGCACTGCTTTCTTTGCTAATAGCAATTTTTAAAATAAAAAATCCCTATATGGACCTACTTTTCAGTATTGAGAGATAAACCTTAACAGGTCTTAAATTGTGTTTATCAAAGATCTAGGGAGCCTCATCTTTTCCCTTCCTAAGATTTCTTCTTACAGCTTACACACACTAATGTACTTAGGAATTGCCCTACTAGATCAAATTAAATCAGTCTTTTTAAGCATTTTATTTTCAGTTTTAACAGCCAGATATTTTTAGAAATGCCTAAGCAAGGTATGAAGTGTTGGGCTTCTCATTAACAGCTGGCTTTCATGCCCATCTTTCCAGATGTGAATCAAAGGAAAGAAAGAGGTAGACTTTTCTCTTTCAGTACTGAAAGAGATGGCTGTTACAAATCCAACAAAAGAACTGCAATTCTCTTCCTTCCTTCCTTCCTTCCTTCCTTCCTTCCTTCCTTCCTTCCTTCCTTCCTTCCTTCCTTCCTTCCTT